>NW_019379929.1:641668-652723 GCF_000648655.2 Copidosoma floridanum
TCTTTCGAAGTCACATATGTTCATGGATATCCTCCGGAGCTTGTCCTACAGTTTACAGAAGTTAGGATGTGTGAAATTAATAAATTAATGGTTAATTTTTTGAAAACATAAATGGATTTGGGAATTTTAAGAGTACGGGAGAGTTAAAACATAATGTATTGAAATCAAAATTCTGTGTATATAATTAATAAGCATTTAGTTCCATGATTTAATTAAATAAGATTTATGGATAACATTGAAGCCAGAGCGAGAGCAAGTCAGTTAAATATATACATAGCATGTACTCAGTTGCAGAGTCCAAAGACTCTTAAAAAAGAAAAACTCGTGTCGTCGCTTGCTTTGGCTGTGCGTTCAGATATATACAGCTATATAGCCGACATTTCCACTCCTCTCCTCGTAGGCGCACATTCAGTGTACCCCTTCCACGCGGCTTCTGCTTTTAACGTCAGAACCCAAGTCAACGGTCCTTTCTTTCTTGTTCCTCTTTGATTAACTTTTAAGGCGAGTTTACAGTAGACTGGTTTGCTCGAACTTCATACAATACAATAAAAAAGTATAATTTTAACCAGTAGTATACATAAACTTTTAAAAAAAATTTTGTGAAGTTTTATTTGATACAAAAAATTTTTATAAATAAGACTGAGACGGTGATAGTAACGGCACAGCTGGACATTGATGGCTATACGTTGTTATATGGCAGATCTGCTCAGTGGGTGTTGTCATGTGGTCGCTCATGAAAGTAGCTGGTGCACAACTTCCGATACGCCTGACAACGTCTGGACCAGTCGTCAAGGCTTAACCACCTCGTGTACTGGTATTGAACGGAGCTTGAGTCTCATTCAACCGTGTCGGACATTTGCCTGGCCATCACGGTCAAGTTTTCTTACGTCACTCCTCAAACTTGCCACGATTTCCAAATTTGGGGGGTAATCGAATAGGCCTGACAAGGTAAATTTAGTCGCTTTCATATATATTTCCAAATATATTATTCCATACTAAAGATTATAAAGATTTTTTTTTTAACGCTTAACCATTTGGGTATCATTGGTAATAAATTTCAGACGTTACTTACATTTTACTGTTGTGCAAAGAATTTCAGTTTGGAAGCCACTTAACTGAAATTTAGTTATGTATATTTCAACTACTTAAATTATTAACTCACAAAACTATTATTGTTATTATTTTATTATTGATTTAGTTTCTAAATAGTTATATATTATTAACTTATAAACAAATATTCGTTTTTAACGAAGATCACATTGAAGTAACAATCATTAGTCAATTTTGTTGGTGGGACTTGGCTGTTGATTCAATAAAATTATATGAAAATAATTTTTTATGTAGTGAACTGCAAGAGTTAAACAGAGAAAAGTTGCATTTCACATACACATATTTTGTGGCCAACGTTTTAAAATTTGTTTTGAATTGTAGTTTTTCAAGGTAAGTATAAAGAACAGAGCTTTTTTTTCAGTTCCATTCGTGTAGTCTTCTAGACCGGTTGACAAAATATATATTTTTTAAAAAAGTGTATCAACGATAAAATACTGTTTTAGTTAGTGATAAAATTGTACTAGTATATTGTGTGTAAAAAAAAATTTTGTTTAGGAATGTGTTTTTTTTTTGTTTTTGTTTGGGTTGTTAAAGTACACCCGAGACGAAAGGTGTTCTGATTGGGTACGGAATAAAGCGCTTTGTGAGGTGAGGTTGGACACAATGTTTGAATTAAGGCCATGTTATCAGAAGTAGTACAACATTTTTGTATGCCAAGGTTTTATCGTCGAAACCTGCAGACAAGTCAAGATATCATAATAGAAGGATAAGAGTATACAGTTGATCCAGGATACGTGTGCATATTGGAGACAAGAAATGATGTGTATGGTCTGCGGTGACTTTTTGAATATGAGGTGGAAGCAGTTAAAATGGTGTTGCTTCCAATAAAGAGGGTGCCAGAGCTACTAAATGTATTAATATTTAATAGTAGTAATACCTTTAATAATAATGATGATATTAATAAATTCAATTTTTTTTTTTTTTTTTAGGTTCAAAGGACAGGGTGGCTACGAAAGATGAACCAGCGTGTATGTGAGTGGCACCTTAAACTACAGTTGGCAAAGGTTGGGGAAGCATCTGGGGAGGATGTGTTCAATCTGAAGTCCTTATTTACCCTGGCTGAGATGATAGTTAACACCTTCCCAGAGATGGGAATTTCCGCCAAATATTCGACCTTTAAGTTTTATGTAGGTAACTATTTAGTGTGGGAAGTTGACCCAGCTAAAGAACTGGAAGAGAAAAAGCGAAAGAAAAAATGAACAACAATATTTATATAAATATACGTATACAAAGACAAGATTTCCCCTTGTCTTTTTTTTATTTTTCTTTGTTAATAATTGATCTTACAATTAAAAATAAGAAGAAATCTTTTTTATTTTTATTTAATAATCCGATTTTCCTATGACTGTCAGAAAAATCTAAAGTAGAAATAATTAAGTACAATGTTTTGATGCGTCACTAGACGTACGTAGGATAGTACGTGTCACCATACATTGTTTGTTTTACTGCGCTAAATTTTCGAATAATTTACAACGGCTGCTTTTTACCGCACATTAGATAAATATAAGGTTAATGTATACGTGAGTGAAACGTTTTTCTTGTTTGCATTTGTCAGGGGCTTCGATGTTCCTTATTTGTTTTTCCTTCTTTATAGAATACATACATATATTGATAGAGAGAACGGCAGGAGTATTGAAATTCAATATTCTGCAGCGTCATCAAACACATCTATGCACAGACAATCACCTGCATCCGTGCAATTGTGTGTGTGTGTGTATTTGGCTAGGTGAGAGGTATGTAAGAAAAGGAAGAATAGAAGGTGGAGAGATACGTAAAAGAGAATAATAATTATAACGTAGGTGTATGATGATGATACTAATGAATGCCTTGTGTGGGTAATTTAATATTTTTCTTAAAAAATAATGTTTTGGTCCCCGCAATATAAGTGTAAATAGTATCTGTATCTGTAGGCGGACACGTTTTTTGGGTAGGTAAAGATTGCATTGATAATGTTACATCGAAGACGGCGCACAGTGGGATAAACTGATATTTTTCGTTTCAAAACTATGTAAACTTCCTTAGAAGAAATATTTTTACATGAAAGTTTTTGGATCTTATAGGTATGATGACAAGGAAGAACAGAAAATTAAGGAGAAATATGAAAAATGAAATCCTAACCTACAAATTTTGGATTATTTCAGAAATTTTTCAATTTAATTTTTTTTTTTTTTGTTTCCACTGAAAAATAAGTTTTAAAGAGCTGGTATTATACCTTTATATATTCAAAATTGCGTCTAAAAAGTGACTTTTTTGTCAAAATCAAGCATAATTCCAAAAAAAAAATTATTTTCTTCAGAAGATTTTCAGAAGTGTAAGTGTTGTGACTGGGAGAGATAAATGACTACTCAATGATATAAAAAAAAAAACCTATATACTCATGTGGTATTTGGAGATTTTTTTTGTGATTTGAAAATTTTTCCTTGTTCTCTTTATTCATTCCCCTAATATAAGATTTCTCAGGAATATAAAGTAGCTTGATCAAATTGATGCCTTTGATAACCATAATCATATAATTATAGAGAAACGATGAATTGCGATGATGTCATAGATGCTTTTAAATTATTACGTGCTTGTTTCACTCTTCATCGGATTCCGTTTCCGTGTCACTTATATCATCGTCGTTCTTCCTGTAAATGTTTATAATTCCATGATTGACGTCGGTTAATAATCATCATGAATAATACTTTTACATGAAAATACTTTTCATGACTATTTTCGTTTATATCTAACATAATTTCATTCTCCAATAACCTTGCAAAAATTAATTATATTATTTATTTTGAAAACACTCGCATAATAATCAGTTCATTTCTCCATTACGGGTATTAAAATTAATTAAACAGAGAAATACTAAATTCTAAAATATTGCTTTAATACCATAGTAAAGAGACAAAACAGTCCATTTTTCATTTTACATTAGGTATTCAAAATAGTAGCCATATAAAATGTACTAAGTGACAACATTTTGTTGAAAAGTATTCATCGCTTTTGTAATTAAAGTGATCAAGAAAGTATCATATAATTTACTACTCAACAACTCAAGACGTAATTTTAATCAAATGTAAGATATTATTAAAATTTCGTGATGATGTACACAACTGTTAAAAAGTATTTTTAAGAAACCGGTAAATGAATTGCAACTATATTCTAGGTTTGAAACAAGATAAAATTGTTTAGTTTAAATTCAAAAATTAGTACAATTGAATCTAATTTTTGATTAAAAATGAAACAATTGTTTTGNAAGGGTGATGATTGTAATAAACATATTTTTAGGCTGTAGATTATAAAGGAACTTTAATCATTTTTATTGAATGCAGGAAAAGCATCGTAATACTTATCACGATGATACCATCGGGTAAGTGCAATAAAGAGTTTTTTTTAGAGCAAAAGTCAAGAAAGAGCCTTTTTAAATTTTCGGGCAGAAGAAAGTCCTCTTAAACTAAAAGAAAAAGCCTTTTTATACAAAGGTACACTCGCACTGAGGTGTTTGCGTCAATTGGTATGATTGAGCCCAACGAATCATCGCTCAAGATTATTCTTCGACATTTTTGAGTCCTTATTTGCTCCTCACCCAGCTCTCGGTTGGTCTCGTACCACTGTACGAATCCACACATTTATTCCATACTGGAGAGCAAAATGAGGAGTTCAACAAAAAGATATCAATGCTTTTTTAACTAATTTGTTTACTTCTATTTTAAGGTAGTAATGTATATATTTTTATAGATCAATTAAATGAGACGTCGTCAGATGAACAGTCAGGTAAGTTCTGTTTGATGATACCGTCAACTATTTCATCCTTTGAAAAGGTAACCGGTATATCGTATACTATAATAATACGTGGCAATAGCTTATCTTCTTTCTTCACTTTAAGTCCAATGTCTTTAAGAGCAGAGCAGGTGGCTAAGGCTGCAAGTCCCTCTCCTTCGATGACAACATTCTTCTTAGCCAACATGTTTACACGATCTACACGAATTTTTAGGTTCGACGATTTCACTTTACCCATCAGCGTACTCCGTGTTTCTTGAGCAGAGTTGAATTTATTAAATTCGTTAGTGCTAGGGCCAATTACTATACGTTCAAATGTATTAATTAGAATTGCTTTACCACCACTAAGTAGCAATTTATGGTCACTCTGGCGGTCAGAGGAGGATGGCCCATCACGACATCCACTAGCCAGAACACTGGCATAAGATGGAAAATCAGGCGCTCCATTACCTGCTGATTACCCGTTAACTGTGTTAAATTATCGGCTGCCCATGATATAGAGTGGCAAATCTCACGAAGCTCGGCTTTGCATGTGTGAGAGGAGCGTTCCTCAGCTAATAGCATAGTATAAGCAACAGAAATCTTGTTGATAGTATCACAGAACTCGTTAGCTGCATCGAAAATAACCTGTATTCTAGTGGTTACTTTTTCATTCTTATAGGCGGCCAAAAGAATCTTCCGACATTTGCTCGTCCTGACAAGAAGCTTAGTAACGTCCTCTTCAGTAAGCCTGTTCCCTTGGTTCGCCCTGGGCAAAGTACAATCAGAGAAACTGTCACTTTCGCTACTCTCACTCATAGCTCAGGTTAGCAGGCAACATAAAGTCTTAACAATGCAGCAGACGACCCCGTCAGGCACATAGTAGATAAGGCAGGTATGGCAACGATAGGCAACAGGTATCAAGCCGAGCCGCGAGAGTGATGATACAACCAATCGGACACACACCAACAAAATTAAGGTTAGAAGATGACAAAAAATACTTGAAGCACCCTAACCCCAACAAGAAGGCAACTCCACCTTGGCTAGCAAGACCACGTGAAATTGCAATGACGCGTGCAACAGTACCTGCAACAAAACGCCCGAGGACAGATGAGAGGCAGAGTGAAGTCTAAAACAGAGCAAGCCGAGAAACACAACCACCATACCACTTACTCCGAAGAGAGAGTGAGGCTAATAAGTATATTTTTGTTGGTGAATGGAGAGGTTACAAGATATTCCTAGCTCTTTTTGTACATGACGACTTATTAGCTGGTAAATCAATGAATCTAATAAAATACGCGTGTAAGCTACGCGAAAATTTTAAGATTATGGTAGGTGATACTAGCTACTTTGTTGGTCTGCAGATTGTTAGAGAAAGAGCGTCTAAAAGTTTGTCTATAGGTCAATAGATGTATGTACAACATGTGCTCAACAAGTTCAGAACGAGTGAGGCTGATCCTGTGTGTATACCCACTGAAACGTGTGTTTTCGACAGTTACTAGTTAATATCAAATATCAATAAGTTTGACAAAAGATTATAAAAATCACCGCAAAACAAAACACATCGGTACTTAATATCATTTCTTAAAAGAAAAATGTAAAAATGGATGTATTTTGGTTGTATGTGTGCCGTCAAAAGAGCAAAAAGCTGACGTGTTTACCAAAGCCTTGCTTAAATGTTTATTTATCGAAATGAGAGATGGTCTTGGTCTTTTTTAATATTTTTGAAAAATATGTTAAATTTGCGAGAGATCATCTCGAGTATCCAGCACCTAATGTGCAAAAATATGTGGTGGGTGTGCTGACGACACGTTGACGCTACAAGCCCTGGGCTGGCTGCTACTGCGATACATGTGTGTACGTGTGCGTTATATCAAGCTGTAAGCTCATTGTCACTTTGTTTTTAATAAATATATCAAGACTTGCATATCATCTCCCGCTTTCTTTTTGCCTCTTCTATTTTTCTAACAGGTTTTTTTCTTTTTTAATAATCAAATAAAACTTACTTACAAGATACGTGTTTAGTAAGTACTTTAGACTGCAATGAGCAAAAAGTAATTCTTTTATTTAATTAATGTACAGTACTTTGAGTTCAAAGATAAAACATAACACAAAATCTATAATGTCGCTCACCTTAATACAGTAATTGATTTTTATACCAACAAAATAAGCTCTTATAATAGTTCATACAGGTTAGATAATGCTTAGGATTTAAGTTAGTTTTAGTCACATTTATTCATTTCACGACACACTTTGAAATTCTCATTACTGATAACAACATTTTTATCTTTGTGTCTTTATTTTAGTAACATGTTCTGCGAACAATACTGTACAAAATGTAAGCAAAGATTTTCTACAACGTTAAAAGTAATGTTAATCATTTTGTAAGTTCCCTTTTCAATTCTTATTTTGTCTTGTGTTAATTTTACACATATATATTTAGCTTTCCTTGTACACATGCATACTTTGAGTTGTGTGCTGCTCTGCAAATTGGTTTCGTATCAGTCTGTCAACAGCGCATACAGCTAAAGCAATTCACTGTACACATTTTGTAATATGTAAGGAAGCTCAACGCTCGACGCCTTTCATATTCAGGTGCACTTAAGCATTTGTATTATAGTCTGTAAATAAATGGTTTGTTACATTCTTGCAAAGTTAAAAGTTCGTGTCCTATTTCTCTCTGCTGCTCCGTGAAATTTTGGGTGCAAGAAGGGTAGTTATTCACTGACCATATTCAAAATCATTGTCCCAAGCTGTTAAAGCTCAGCCATGCAAACCGTAATATAGTCCACTACAGTCAATGTCAAACATTCGTTTCTTCGAGCTAAATATACAGTGACAAGGAAAGGATACAGTGACTAAGTAGTGAGCTAAGTTATGACACATAGAGCCTTGAACCCCTTAGTGTTTTAGTAAAGTGCTAGTTCTTTTCCGCACAAAAACACTTACGCCCTCTTAGTGCACTTGGTTGAGTCAGAACCTTACGATCTCTTGCTTTATTTTGCGACAAGTTCAGCCCTTTGTTCGTTACTCTCACCCCTTGGTTCTACAAGGCATGTGGCACCTTCACATTTCTACATACTTCGCTTCAGCAGTATCATGTCCAAGGAGCCGAAAGTACTTACTAACCGCCAACAGGAATTAAACACGAGGAATTTTAATGCCTATGTAAATATAAAAAAACTCGGCAAGAAAAAAAACATGTCTGTCGTTGAAGGCTGTAAATCTCAATTAAGAATAAATTAGAAAAAAATTTCAGAGAAACCATTTGAAATTCTGAATTTAACGGTAACCTGTAAAGAATAAGTCAGCTATTCTACATCAGACTGTCATGGCCTTACAGAGGAAGCATACCTTGTCTCAGCCGCATTCATGGCTGACGAATTTCAGAAGTCTCCTGTCCTGACACTTCAAGATACTATACCTGCTACGACAGTTCCATCGAGAAGCATGCATGCAGTATCGGTGCTAGTTTTCTCAAGTCAATTCTGCAATTGGCTCAAGCTTAAGAATTTATTCTCAACAATTATTATGCGTGACGCCCACTTGGGTAACGTTGAAAAATTCCAGTAGCTTAAAACCCACGTACAGGGAAAGGCCACAGAAAAGCTGAAGATGATTCAGGTTACAGATGCCAACTTTGAGGTGGCTTGAAAAGCTCTCAAAGATCACTACACCAATAAGCAGTGCCTTGTTTTTGTGCCTTGTCTCGTCAGAGTCTGCTTTGTAGTCTAAGGCATTGCTTAATGGTACAATCAATGCCCTTGCTGAGTTTGAGCAACTCCAATGCTCAACGAATCATTGAGATGATTTAATCGTTGCGCTCACCAATCGGAAGCATGACACTCGATCCTTCCGCAAATGGGAGTAATCAATAAGTATAAAAAAGGATCCACCTATATTCGCTGAATTGAAGACCTTTATGTAACAGTGCATCTTGATGCTCAAGATCATCAACATGACTATGAAGGAAAATCAGCACAAGGACAAGTCAAAAAGCTACGTCACGCTCAACCAATCAGCCAGTCGAATAAACTGCTGTCTCTGTCAATGAGAACATTTTCTATTGCGCTGTAAAGAATTAAAGTGCAAAAATCCACACAAGCGTAAACAATTTTTTCTAACCAAGGAACTGTGCTTGAACTATCTAGGTTCACACAAGATCGGTGATTACAAGTCCAGCAATCGTTGCCGAAATTGTGCTCAAAATCATGATACGTCATTGTACGATGATACATCATCTACTCTACACATTACGACAAACGACTCTTTGCCGACTGTCTATGATCAGAATAGTCGAATTTCGTGTCATATACATCTTCCTGATAATTATCCTGTAAGCACGACACTATTGCCAACAGTACTCCTCCAGCTACAAAAATTTGACAGACGTAAGCATGTAGCTTGTGCTATGCTCGACAGTGCATCACAAACTACTTGCATTGCAAAAAGCCTTTTAAAAAGGTTGGGCATAGAATTTACCCTGCATACACATGACTAGCTCGAAATTGGCGGCTTCAATGGTCCACCTGTACCCGGACTCACAAATCTCACAACTTTTACACGATAAGACAATAATTTTGAATTAAATTTAGACGCTAAAATAATTTTACTCATCACTAAGTACACAACTGTCTTACACAAAATTCAAGATGCTAAGAAGCATCTTCCGGACTTGGAAATAACTAATGATTTCCAAAAAAAACTAATAGAAATCGAGCTGTTACTTGGCACTGACATTTTACCGCAAGTGCTGAAGAAAGGGCTCCATATTGAACCTCTATAGAAACCCATGGCCAAACGTACCGTATTTGGATGGGCTCACTCTGGCTCTCTGCATATTCAAGTCACATTATTATCGCATCTGGCTTCATATTCGCATTATTTAGTGCCTGTACCAAGTAAAAAATGTAGTGGCAAAATAAAAAAAACTACATTGCTTAAATCCTAGCAACAAAATAGGTGGGCAGAATATTAAAAATTAAAGTTAATTTTGGTCACATTTATTCAGTCTACACTTTGAAAATTTTATTACTAATCACGACATTTTTATCTTTATGTCTTTATTTTAGTAACATATTTTGCGAACATGTTACTAAAACAAAATGCAAAATGTAAACTAAGACCTTTTTATTTACCTACTACAACGTTAAAAATAATGTTTATTTTTTCTACGTTCCCTTTTTAACTCTTACATGTCCTTGTGTTAATTTCACACATATATATTTAACTCTCCTAATGTACATACATAGTTCGGGTTATGCTCAACTCTGCGAGATAGTTTTGCATCAGTCTGTCAACAGCGCGTACCGTGAAAGCAACTCACTGTACACATTCCATAATATGTGAGGAAGCTTGACACTCGACACCTTTCATATTCAGCCGCACTTAAGCATTTGTATTATAGTCTGTAAATAAATATTTTGTTACTTTCTTACATAGTTAAAGGTTCATGTCCTTTTTTGTTTCTGCTGCTCCGTCTACTTTTGGGTGCAAGAAGGGTAGTTATTTACTGACCATATCCAAAATCACTGTCCCAAGCTGTTAAAGCTCAGCCACGCAAAACGCAATACAGTCCACTACAGTCAATGACAAACACGTATGGTTCTCATTATCTCACAGACCTATAATTTCAATAAATTAAGGTTTTGCAACGTAATAGTCATAAACAAAATATTTTTTTACTTATCTTAATAGCCAACTAGAATGTTTCAATGAAAAAATACAGTTAACAGCAGCTTTTAAAGGTTAAAACTAAAATATAGCATCAAAAAAAAACGCCAATACTTAACCTCACTTGAACAACCAACAAAATATGCACTACCATATTTTGTTGGCTTGTAATATGATAAGTTTCGAAAATACTAGCTAATTCGAAAAAATTTTGCAGGCTTGACGAACATTTAGAGTCATATATTCAGAGATTTTTGGGGCTAATTTTGGTGTCCTAGAGGTCATAGGATTGGCACAAGAGTCTAAGAACTGTTAGAGCTTAGATTCAAAGCACTAACTTGCTTATAAACTTTAGGATTCTTATTCAAAAAGCTATTGATTGTAAGGGTTTGCATCATGTGGTTGTGGAGATTTTTTAATTTATATTAGGTGTCTGACCAAACAACCTGTTAGAATACAGTCTTAAAACTAGCTGACATAAGATATGCAATCGATAACAAAATTGAATAAAATCTCTATATCATTAAC
>NW_019379929.1:654332-733048 GCF_000648655.2 Copidosoma floridanum
AATACTTTTACATGAAAATACTTTTCATGACTATTTTCGTTTATATCTAACATAATTTCATTCTCCAATAACCTTGCAAAAATTAATTATATTATTTATTTTGATTACACTCGCATAATAATCAGTTCATCTCTCCATTACGGGTATTTAAATTCATTAAACAGAGAAATACTAAATTCTAAAATATTGCTTTAATACCATAGTAAAGACTCAAAACAGTCCATTTCTTACTTTACATTAGGTATTCAAAATAATAGCCATATAAAATGTACTAAGTGACAACATTATATTGAAAAGTATTTATCGCTTTTGTAATTAAAGTGATCAAGAAAGTATCATATAATTTACTATTTAACAATTCAAGACGTAATTTTAATAAAATGTAAGGTATCATTAAAGTTTCGTGATGATGTACACAACTGTTAAAAAGTATTTTTAAGAAACCGGTAAATGAATTGCAACTATATTCTAGGTTTGAAACAAGATAAAATTGTTTAGTTTAAATTCAAAAATTAGTACAATTGAATCTAATTTTTGATTAAAAATGAAACAATTGTTTTGCTTAGTGAATATAACAAATTTAAGATATTGCACATGGAATGACAAATTCATTATGTAATGTTTTTTCTCCCAGCGAATAATACTACTGTAATTAGAGTTTCCAATGTAATTACTACATTTATATGGGGAAATAGGATATTATAATTTTTTAACAATGGTAATATATAATAGTATGCCTGTATTGATTTTTGAAATCTATTACTTGTTGACTGTCTCTAATTTTATTTAATATTACTCTGAAATTTACAAGTTTAAGAAGAACTTTGTAGAGACTATTTAAGTGCTTTTACTTACTGTAAAAGTGCGTGAATCCACTTAAGTCTTGAACGTTTTTATGATTCGCCTTTAGCTGTTGTCTTTCTTCAATGTACTCTAATGAAATGATAGGGTCTGTCATGTAAACTGCCCTATTAAAAACGTTCAGAATTCTAAGCTTCCTGCTTATTTGTCGTGCGTGTACAGTCCAATTTCTGCGATAATACTTGCACCAGCTTTCACTACAATCTTCGGAAAAATATGCTAAAGGTAAAGAGAACTCTTTCGCGATCTCACAACTATGAGCAAGCAATTTGTGTAATGTGGGGCTTATTTTCGCCCAGGGATAACATTCGTAATACTTTTTATAAGTTTCAATACACAGTGTACTCATTTTGCTCAGAACTAGTGCGTGCTTGCTTTTGAATAATGATATTACGCGAGAAATGTTTTTCACCAGCGTTTCATCTAGTTCAAGAATTTCATCAAATTTTTCTGGTTCCGCGAAGCATTTTTGAGCAACGTTACCGTTTGTAAAGGTACCATGCCCTTGAAGGACTGGGTAAACTCGACCCTTGTACTTTTCGTAAAATCCATTTCGTATAATTTGAGTTCGCTTATCTGCCTTTTCTGAAGTAATATTTATATTACTATGCATACTAATATAGTTAGGTTACTGATTTGACACTTCATTTTTCTTAACAATTGAAAATATGACTTTTTTTGCAAGACGTAAAAGCTATATTTAACAAAAGCCAACTTTGTTCATGATCAATAATATTCATATTAAAGAATACTTTTGATATACAATTATATTTCTGAAAAAACATTGTAAATTTGAGTTTTCTAACACAGTTATTTATCAAAATATCCAATAGCGATCAATTTCGAACTTTATGCGGAAAACCCGATCGTACGTGCATGCTAACTCAATTACTCAAAACGACGGTATGTGTGTTTTTAATGAATATCTACGAGTAAATGATAGTTATTTACATTTAAACGATTGGTCAAACTTGGAAGGTACAACCTTAAGGACACATCAAATGCAACTGAGTAACAAACTCGTCCAATTGTTTGGATTTTTATTTAATATTAAAAATTGTATTGCGTCACTTAAAAAAAGTACTAAACCCTGCTGTGTAAGGTCTGAAAAAAGTAACATTTTTCTTTTTAAATTTCCAGTGCGATAACGTGGCCTAATTATTACAATTACGTCTTGCAATTTTCATTAGAAAGTAATATCTCGTTTCCTTTATTTAGTTACACACGAAAGATACACATTAACTACAGTCACTGCATGTGCTACGGACTAGCGAAAAGAAGAGTTTTTTAATTTATATTTCACCTTTAATATCAGCATTAATCGTCTATGTTTTCAAAGGAAGTCTGTATGATATGTGGGTAAGATTTTCAAAAGCTTTTATTTCAGGATGTAGAAGACCAAGGCCAAGCTTCATAAATGATTCATTAATAGGATGAAAATCGGTTGATACATCTTTATCAAATTGAGAATTAGTGCAAAAGCAAATATTGCATCTACATGTAGCTTTGTTTCCTACGATTGCATTTACACATTTTCCGTCTAGTAATGTAACAAAAACTTTAAATGACACTTCTGCTTCTTGTCCATTATCTAACTGAAATGCATATGATGTAAGTGTGAATATTTCATGGTTTAAACGATTGTACTCTGTAAGTATAGACTCCAGCGTTTCCTTCTCTAACGCAATTCGTACTGGTTTACAGAATCTATAACTATGTGGGCTCATATTCTTTCATGTGCAATTAGCTGTAACAAAATAATTTAGTATTTATATTACCAAAATAATCTCTACGATAATTCCTAAATTTTGTGCTGAAACAGCGGTTTTTATTGACCAAGCATCATAATGTATTAAGGACGCCCGATGATTAGACGTTACCCTCACTTAGAATAGTATAAAACACATATTCGAAAAGATCAAATGATAAAGTGATAAGGCAGATATTAAGATACGAGGATAGTTTTGAAGACCCAAGAAATTTTTCTCGTATAAAATATTTTGCATTTTTCACGCAGATACTATCGATTACATGAAATTTACTACTTGTGTAGAAATATTTATATTCCAAACTAAAATAACTCTCAATAAGGTCTTCTTTAAATCATGAAATTTTTTATGACACATTTTTTACTGTGCAAACGATACAAACGATAAATAGTCAATTTGCTTACCATTAGATCTACTTTGTAGTTGAACAATGAGCATACTAGAAACAAACAAAGATTACAGAGGATCTTGATTAATTACATTTGAATTGGTATAGCCTTGCTGAAGGTTATAATGACCAGCAGAGTTATCAAACCCAAGTGTCACAGTTAGCTGCAAGTGTTGTAAGTCCTGTTTGCTCCAAGAAGTTGCTACCGCAGAACATAGTTGTTGCACTGTTTTATTTAGAATATTCTGGAGAGAAACGATAATTTCAACTTCTGTATGTACATCATAGGGTAATACGAGGCGATTCTTCATTTTTTTTTGTATTATAGAGTAAGAAGGGTAAATATTACATTTTCTAATACGCAAATCCCTGACTAGAGCTATATACGACTTCTTACTAAAATCATGTTCGCAGTATAACGCAAGAGCCGATTTAGGAGAATGCCTGTATTCAGCAATTATAGTACTTGGCTGTACAGTATAATCTTCTACTTCCATCTCTTCTATATAGTAATCTGTTCTTCTCATTTCTTCATGAGTATCATTTTTAGCAAGATGAATTTGGCATAACTCCACCGCTAATTTTAACAATTCCATATTATATTTGACATAATCTAACTCTTCGTAGGCTCGCCTAGATAAGGTGCTCGAACTGGCTTTTTCTGTTTCAATACGTGATGGTCCTTTTTTACCAGTACCCTTCTTCGTTGAAGGGGGACGTGCTTTTAAAACTTTTTTCTGTCTACTTTTTTTGGTTAGTTGGGTAGCTTGGCATTCTATTTGTAAGAGAAATTTAAAAGTTACTCTACAATTATTGACGTATACGAAATGAAAGACAGTGATTTCATGTAGGTAAAGAAAACAGCAATTGTAAACGCCCATTCAGTATATCATATAAAGTTAATACTCCGACTAATTTACAGACTATTTCACTTCGGTATATGTTAGTTAATAATCAATTTTCATGTTATTTACGTTAATAACAATATTAATTGAATGCAAATTAAGAGGACACAGTTCCACCTAAAAACCTTTATCGTAATATTATCATATTCTTACATTTATTTTTCCCTCACTATACGCATGTCATCGAAATAAAGTTGTGCTTGCGTAGTTTTTCTAATTACCAGCTTCGTTCATAAACTCATTTCATCACGTGAAAATAGCTGTTCAATAAATCATTGGAATGAAGTAGTCGGTGGATCAAAAAATGTAAATGATATACTGAATTTTCTCAAACTATTTATGAACATTTAAGTTTAATTTTATAGGCACGAGATGTTACTTTACGTTATATAATTAAAAGTAATTGCAATGAATTTTGTCCTGATTCATTTTATTTCTTAAAGCATTTTTATTAAGCATTTGCAATTTTTTTCGTTAAAACACACATCAAACTGTTGTTTAATAAAATTATTTATAGATCATTTAAGTTTTTAAAAAATACAATGTTTCTTTAAGGGTTCAACATCGATATAAGGAGTCCCAAGATATTTTGATGACATGCAGCTTTGACTTACATACAAATAGTACATACTGCAGCTAATATCAACGTAAGCTAAAACATTTTCAGTGCGAAGTCACACAAAGTACAAATTGTAATAACTAAAATGAAAATCTATAACATTTAACAGCGATTCTGTTTAGCTCATATTTTTTCTCATTCATAAAATATCGATGTGTAAGAAAAACAAATATAATCGAATAATACATTGTAATTTAGTCGTTAAACTGCAAATATTTGAAGGATACTTATACTTATTTAAGTTGTATACGTTTCCGTAAGCCCAAATGTGCACAAGTAAGGTTATGACGAATCTAATTGTCATTACAATTAATGTTTTACCAGCATAACGTCACGGTTAAGGTTCTTTTTTACTTGTAATTATAGCTCTACAACCTTTAGCATTAGGAACATCAAAGAGCAAATGTACTTTTTTGAATTTAATAGACTGATAAAAACGTTCACTCTCTATGCAATAAATGTGAATTGTTATGTTTCCTACGATATTTTGAATAAATGTTGAACCTATCGGCAACAACTATATGATACGAGCACCAAAAAAATATGCAATACTTACTTGCCGATATTTACTAATCACTTATATCCACGATAAAAACTCTCCTACTTAGCGCACATATTACATTACTGTCCAACGGGAATACTTCTTTCTTCTTACGTTTGAGAAAATTAAACCTTTTGAGAGTTCTCAAAATTTATTTGGCACGTATTCTAAAATTCTGCCATAAGTATGTGTAATACAGACAGAAGACTAGAGTTCACAACAGTAAGCCCCGAACACGTAAATTATGAGAATCAATAGAATAAGTTTGTTCGGAATGCGTGGACTGGATAAAGCAAGAATGGTAATGCAATTTGTTTGAGTTTAATATACTCACCTATTTTGGCGCCCGGTGTAATACGCAAATAAGTGTACCTCCGTGTCAAGGCTTAGTAACTAAAACTGTGCCCTGTTTCATCTATCGCTGCATATAACAATAATATTTAAAAAAAAACAAAAAAGAATTTTCAAAACACGAAAAAAACGTCCAAATACCACATAAGTATATAAGTTAACTTTTTTTTTATATCATTGAGTAGTCACAACACTTACACTTCTGAAAACTTTGAATTATGCTTGATTTTGACAAAAAAAGTCACTATTTAGACGCAATTTTGATACCTTATTTTAAGAAATGGAAAAAAAATTTTAAATAAATATAAAGATATAATACCAGCTCCTTAAAACTTATTTTCCAACAGAAAAAAAAAAATTAAATTGAAAATATTCTGAAATAATCCAAAATTTATAGGTTAGCATTTTATTTTTTACATTTCTCCTTAATTTTCTGTTATACCTTGTCATTGTACCTATAAGATCAAAAAATTTTCATGGAAAAATATTTCTTTTCAGGAAGTTTACATAGTTTTGAAACGAAAAATATCAGTTTATCTCACTGTGCGGCGTAGGAGTAAATTTTGTATTTAGGCCAAAGCTTTCGCTCAATAGCCTGGGGACATGACGGCAAGCATAGAAGGGTTGTAGAAGAGTTAGCTAGCTTCTTGGCCGCCGGCATTTACACCCATGGTACGTAACTGACCATTTAGTTGGGAATGGTAACTTGGTTATCTTTTAAGCAGTCTATAGTCGTCTGATGGCCGGTATTTTACCAGCGACGCACGACATACAATTTTAAAAATTAAGTTGGTTAGCAAAGAGCTAGCTGCTTGGCCGTTGGTATTAACACAAACCGGCATTCAACGTAGCGGTACTTGATTTTTTAAAAAAAGGTTAGTTGCCTGGCCATCACCATTTACACCAACCGGCTCACAACTCAGCGTTACTTGATAAGGGCTAGTTGCCTGGCCATTGGCATTTACACCAACCGACACACAACTTGGCGTTGTTTGAATTTAAACAAAAGCTAGTTGCTTGGCCATTGGCATTTACACCAACCAGCACACAACTTAGCGTTGTTTTCTTTTGAAAATTCTTTTGAATTAAAATTATTCTTTCACCACTTTCTTAGCCATTAATACCCGGATTGAACAGCACGCAATAGCGGGTTTTAAGCGAAAAAAAACCAACTATGGCGAATATGTAAGAATTAACTTTAAAAGTTTTATTACTTACTTTTATTATTCGAATAAAAAGAAAAAAGGGGTACAAAGTGGCTCTCGAGGCAAGATCCGGGTGGCTGGATATTATTTACATCGAGATAATGGACCAGATTCTCCAGGTCACGAATAGACTCTGACTGGATTCTCCAGGTCGTGTATACTACTCTGGCTACTGCTCTCAATATTTTATTACACTGACCTGACCATTGAATGCATCGAGCGGGTTCTCCAGGTCATGTGTCTTGAGTGTGCCTACTGCTCTAGGTATACACCCAAGCTGGCCTGATCATTGAACGAATTTTTTGGGACTTAGCTGCTCATGAAGGAGGCCATGAGCTTATATAGCCGAAGATCTTGCCTCCTTATCATTGCCACTATGGCCAGAGACGACGAAATGCACATAGGTTCTTAGAACTAGTGTGCATCATCTCGTGGCAGGAAGAGACAATAATTTTCTATATGCTTTCTATCTACTTTTACATGTGCTGTTTTGGTTTTGAGGCGATGCTTACTCGCTAAAGAATACTGTATGGTAACGATACTACTCCTAGTATTTGCTTACCAAAAATAAGTCGTATTACAGTTTACATTAATTTTAACTTGGTGGCTCTGGGTATTGTAAGTGTTAAGAAAAGTAAGTGGTATACTATATATCAGTAGAAGTTTAGCATGCTGTTGTCAAGTTTCGTTGCATGAACGCTGGCCGATGTGTGAATTAACATCCTGGCTCGAGCATTGGCTTATTTACAAATGGTTCAGACACAGAAGAGGAAAAGGATAAAAAATAATTGTTAAGATTTATTAGGCAATGTACAAAAGTCTGTCAACGCATAAAGAGGGAAGGAGATGTAGACTAGTTGTTGGGTCTTTGTCTTACTCGGTCTCTCCTTATACGTGTGTCACAAAGCAGTGGCTCCGGTACTTGGTATATGTGTGAGTATATGACGTTTAGGTTGATATGAAAACGGGGCTTTGCGAGGAGGAAAAGAAGAGGAAGAGAGGGAATAAAAAAGATACGTCAAGCTCAGCCTCAATGTAACAATAGTCTTGCTGAAGTTGCAAAAATTCAGGCTCTTCGACTGGTTGTCTTATATTTAGAGATATCGGACGATCTGTAACATGGTTACTTTGGCTTCTAATCTTATATGACTAATTTAAGCCCATTTGGTAAATTGTAACTATGATGATTACTATAATTAAGTTTCCTCCAAATGCTGTAGCAAGATACATTTTTTTCTAGGGATTTTTTCTTTTCATGGGTTGCGATTTCCCTCAGTTTACTTTCGATATCTTGTAGTGATAGGGCGTCATTTAATTCAGCCCATTTCGTAATCATTATTTGCTCTTCTTTCTCTAAATCAAGCGTATTATTTGTAATGCGATGAAATACATCTTGGGATAACAGTATGGATAAGCTTATGGATTACTCAGGTTTGTAGATATGGGTGTAATTTCATTTTATTAATTTTATTCCCTACAGGATGACGTCATGAGAATGTGCTGAGCACTGCCCGCTTAATGTTAGAAGTCCAGTGCCCTTGAGTGTTAACTCTTGGCGACGATCATAATCACAAATTAGACGAAGTATGAGAGGATCTCTAGTGGACTATAGCCATTTCTGAGTGCATTTTAACTTTGTCCAATATGATTTTTCCGAATTATATAACATGATATCACATTTTCTTAGGGCTTCCTCTGTGAGTTTTGTAAATAGGAAAAATTCATAAGTAGCATCGTCAACTTCTTCCATTATTACATAGGTAGGTTCACATAGTAGTAAACGACCATAGTGTACACATTCATTTATGTAGTCTTTATCAGCTAGAAAATAATTTCCTTGGTGCTGGTTTATAATTAAAAAGTCTATTTTAGACTTGATACTGACGTAATCTCGTAAGATTTGGTGTATTTTTTGTGGCATAGGTAGTGGATGCTGTAACGTCTATATAGTAAAATTAAAAATAATTTTTCCCCGCTCGTTTCTTCGGAATTGTCCATGTGGACTTAAAAGTCCTTTTGAGCAGTTTTCATGCAAACGCACGTTGGCCTATGCTGACCGGAAATGAAAAGCAAATAAGGCAGTAAAATACTTTTTAATACGGAGAAATGAAATTACTTTAAAAACTAATGGAGACAAAAAGTCTATCTGGGAACAGCTGAACTGGGGTTCAATACTAAAATCGGCAAAACTTGATACGATGTTAAAAGTTAGAATAACGTAGGGTTAGTATGTATGGACAAACAATAATACATACTACTCTCCTAGCAAAACATCATCAACTTTTCATTTGGTTTTTATAAATGCATAACTCTCCAAGCTAGTCTTTTTTCTATTACATTTCCGAATTTTTTAATATATCATCCACATTTGCCTAAATTTTTGAACTCGTTTAACATGTAAGAGAAAACGGGAAAACCAAGCTTATCATTAACAATAGCTCTTTTTCCTTTTTTTGACTCATATGTGTTCAGAAAAGAGTCCGTGCAGCTGCTCCAATATAAGTAACGGAACTTCTAAATCCCCAAACCACCACGTGCCGACTCCCTCTCCAATGGCTAGAAGCGAAAAACATATTAACTAAAATTCTACCGAAATTCCGAATTATTTTTGCAATCAGTCAAAACTACCCGTAAGTTTAATTATGTTAACTCGCGAAAGGCAAGGTACTTCTATTGTTACCACTACTTGAATTTTTATAATTATAACTATTAATACGGTAGTTACTACTATTATTCCCATTATTGTTATTATTATCATACTATTACACTAATGTTATCATTATAAAGTGTTATAACAATGGCCAATGTTATATCTTTTTAAGTATTAGTTGATGTACCGTAGCACATCGATCGTTTATTTACCCAAGCATTAATTAAAATATTAAGCGATTCTCTCCGTTCTTTCTGCAACAAGTTTAGTTGAATAAACAAACAGGGTCTAGCATTAGTAAATATTAACGATGTTTTATCTTAACATTAATATTAAGTCAAATTAAGGTTTTGTAAAATTTAGAATCAAAAGAGAAAGGAAGGGGACTAGTAAGTGAATTACCTTCCCTTATTTTAACGCACAGAGGAGAATGAGTTGGATGTGGGATGTGCCAATTTTTGAGTGGCTGAACTAGAGCATCTCTAGCCAATTAGATCTTTGGTTATTATCTTTCCCTTTCAGGATTTTTTCGGCAAATTTTTCCTGCGTCGTCTTGAACCAGCGCGTCGCAAAGGTCCACTACTCCTTATAAAAAGGCTTGAAGGCCCTGAGAAAAAGGCTCGACGACAGACCTTCAAGGTAGACTGAGTAGTATGAGTTCGTCTCTACTGCAACCCAGTCTACCGCGAGGTGAGAACACAGTACAGTTCAAATTTTACCTTCGAACGATCCACTAGATAATAAGAGTCCGCCTCTACTATCTAACGGTCCTCCACGAGTGGTATCTCCTTTGTATAATTTTTTAATAAAAATGGTCCCTCAATACACTCAGATAAGACGTGAAAAATATAGTTGTGAGATTGCTCTTCAATGACTAAGAATTCACACTAAATTAAACATCAATTAAAAACATGCAGTCTTTAGTACTATTTCAAAACTTATATTTACCATGAACACTTGATGTTTCAAGAGTTGAAGCTGACAACTATTTAATACTCTCTGATCGGAATCATTAACTAAAATATAATAAAACAACTAACTTAATTTTATGTGCCATACAAAAGATCAAGTTCTGTAAAATAATTACGAAAACGAGTTCTTAATGAAAGCTTACTCACACATTTTGTAAAGAATAAAATAAGCATGTAAGAGATAAAGGCAAAATATTGAAATGTGAATGGCAAACCTATTAGATTGAGAGTTATAACTGGAACATTATAACAGGTAGAGGAAGATTGACTTCACAAATTCATATTATCTAAAAAAAAATGTATGACAATATAAATGGAACAGTGCATGATCTTAGAAGAAAGTAAGATTATAGTTGAATGCTATACATTTTTTTTTGCAATTTGCATACATTACACATCAACCGGTAGACAGCACTAGAATAAACTGTTATGTCTTCATTTAACAAAGCTTATCTCCCATAAAGCATTACGCTTAACGATTCTTGTCTCGGAAAGTGAAAGTACAACAACATCAAAATATTCAATCAGGACAACTACAATCGGGAGTATGTATTTACACACACTACATATGTAAATAAGGATTCAGAGCCAATCGTATAAAGGTTAATGGACAAATCCCATCGCAGTCTATGCAAATCGCCAGAAACTATAGATATATTATGCATTAGCGCAATCGATAGTCTGGCGTCACAGCCATCAGCCCCATGTAAACAAGACATGAGCTGTGATGCTCTTCTCCCTAACAGTATAGCTACGGCGCACATCTATAGAAGTCAAACAAGTACAGCATAGTGGTTGTGCATCGCGTCTATAGCGAAATGAAACGTCGCCCACTCCATCACCATTATGCTGCTCGGCCATTCTTTTATTCTCAGTGTGGTAAGGTGGAGCCACAGCAATGCTGTCCAAAGGACGTATAGTAGAGGAAGATATATTAGTTTTCTGTGGTTTAATAAACATGACAATTGTATTTGCTGAAAACGATTTATTATTCACCCCATAAAACAAGAGAATTTTCGTGCAAATCTGCTTTTTTCAGAGCATAATCCAGAACTTTACATATTAAATCGTCTTACAGTTTAACTTCATGAAAATCAAATCTTACAACTTTATTCACATTGATGTTTAATAAATAAAATAATAAAAATGATTGAAAACTGGTCAAGTTACTTGTGTATGAGGATATTGAAACATCAATATTTATTTTAATACTAAAATTAGTTTAAATTTTAAACCTATTTGCTAGTTATTAGTTACACTTATTTGCACTGCTAAGAATCGGTGTAAAAAATATTAACTAAATTAAAAATATTAACTGATTATTGATTTTTTGTTATTAATTAAGTTATTCCGTAGTTATTTCCTATTTGAAAATCATAAAGTAATAATCTCAAACATGTGCGATTTGTGACTTTTGTTTAAGAGTTGTTTTTCAGAGAATAATAATAGTAAAGCAGTTTTAGAAGATATTAAAAAAATTTTGAAGATTCTTATTTTTTGAGGCTTACATTATCTTAGAACATCAGCAGTAGTTTCTCCTACTTGACGGTTCTACTACCTTAGTTTTTTTACAATGATCTAATACATTGTTTGTTAAAAAACATTTAATTCATGTATCTGGAGGGCAACAGTAATTTTACACCATTCATATGTCATTTTAAAGTTAATACATCAGTATTAATAAGCTTTTTATTATTTTTAAGGCTTTATACTTTTAGTGATTAGTTTATTATGTATCAGTATACATGTTATTTTACCATTCATACTACCATAAATAAACTTCTACTGATCTGTTCTTCTAACTAATTAGTATTGTGTTTGATAAAGTTTTTAAGAACTAGAAGTCCCTTGTCAATATAACCATAGGTGCAAGAACCTACATTTTTCAGCAGAGCTCAATTATTCTTTCTTCTATTGGCTGTGTGCACAATGCAGCAGAAATCAAGTAGGTTTAGATATTGAATTGCTAACTTCTGCCACATTGTGTGACCAGTGAATTCTGAAGACCTTTATTTTTTAAAGTAACAATGTGTGTTAAGACTTTTGATACATTTTTTTATGAAAAATATCTTGTACCGTTTTTTCTATCTCAGGGTGCTTTTCGTAAAATTCAAAAGATTTTACCACGTCCAGAATAAAAAAATTTGTTTTTGCCACTTAAACGCTAAGCACCTACGGCCATTCCAGCTCTACTTCACAGGTTTATTGGGCCATAAAATTTTAAAATGTCTTTAATTTAACGTTTAAGCAATGAGCCCGCTATCAAATACATAATATTTAACCTTGACTTTATGTAACATACTAACAGTAAATATTTATATTTAGTTACAGAACCAAGTGGAAACGTGACAAAAGAAGTAAGAGATGCTCTTAATATATCATCAAAACTCAATTCAACATCATTTATCGAGAATTTACAGAGGCATCCACTGCTTGTCTCACTATCAAGTTTTGGGTTCTTATACCTAGTGGTGCGAGAGTCTCTGCAGCTCATCTCCAGCCCGGTTTACTATATTCTTAGTCTAGAAAACTGGCTTGAACTTGGACTGATTGGCTCGACGCTTGGATTTTTGTACAATAACGGCCCAGAAGTAGGCGCCCTTACAATCTTTCTCTCGACATGGGAGTTCATGATTTTGCTTTCACATCATCCACGAATGTCTACAGATATCGAGATGTTTAAAACCGTCACAATTAACTTTACCAAGTTTCTCTTTCTTTACGTCTTCCTGATTCTTGCATTTGCTCTCTCATTCTACGTCTTATTCCAGGATAAGGAAAGTTTTCCGAATCCCTTCCGTTCGCTGTTCAAGACAATTGTCATGCTGACTGGAGAGTTTGATTCCTCTAGCCTACCATTTAGCGCACACCCTGTATTAAGCAGGTTAATATTCGTTGGCTTTATTTTCCTTGTCGTAATAATTTTACTGAACCTTCTAAATGGCTTAGCAGTCAACGATACCGCAGAAATTCTCGCTGAGGCTGAGCTGGTAGGGCTGGTGGCACGTGTTCGCCTTCTAGCATACGTTGAGCGCATCGCCGTTGGCTCAAATACCTACTCTTCATCCACACTACTATGCTGTTTCAACTATCTGCAGGGTCAGTTGTCACTAAAGAGGCTGCGACAGACTCCACTGAGTTTCATCGCACGGAGACTACTTCTATTCCCACGCTTTCTTCCCCAAACACGACTCAGTGTAAAGCCCCTCAAGAACTTTGAGATGACTCTTCATGGCCGAACAAAAAGTAGCAAGCACAGCTCTAAATTCTTCATGGATAGATCGATTTCTTGGCAAGCCAAAAAGATAGCCGAGGCTCGAGGCAAGGATACAGACTTGGAGAAGGTACTGTTACAAATAAGGAACAGATTTGATAGGTTGGAGATTGCTCTCCGGGATATTAAAGCCTTTGTTCAAAAACCCAACAATGAAAGTTAAATCGTTAAATGACGGTTTATAATTTGATTTTTGATTGCTTTTTTCTAGGGCTTGGAATAAAAAAACCTTTTTGCTGTTAAGTTTTATGAAAATCGTTTAATTTTTAGACCATACTCACTCGTTCTTAATGTAGTACGGATTGTTACGAATAAAGCTAGCATTATCTAAATTTGTAGACTTATTTCATGAGTAAAAAATACCTTGACATTACATAAATATATTGATGCAAGCATCTGTTTATTATGTATAGTCAGATCAGTACGTGCAGTATCAAACACAAGAAAATAACACTTTTTAAATTATGTTGGCAGTGGCATTAGTTATTCAGTTGAACGTCAAATTATTATTTTTAATAGTGGACAAACAGTAGGATAAATTTAAATTATTATTTGGTGAACATTTTTTAAAATCAGTAAATTCTTTACCTTACTTGATAATGTTCAAACGTTAAAGAATCCTTATAATTATCAATAGTTTTTTTGACGTATTTCTTAAAAAATCGAATGTAAACCAAAATGGATATGGTACACAGATAAAACTTAGAGTTCCAGCCAAAAAAATGAAAACTAAGTCAAACCGTAAATTTCCAAAATGATATATTATTCATACTGTAAAAGTAACAGTTCTAGATGTTGATAGAGGCCGTAGACACTTTACAAATACCCTAATATCTGAAAAAGAAGCAGGTAATAATGGTACTTATAAATTTGTAAATGAGAATCGGCACAATGCAGGAGAAATTTTTTGAAACCGACTTACACGCTAAGACCGTGTAACGCAAAGCTTGAAGATATTTTTCAAGTATTTATTCTAAAAAAAACTTAAAGTCCAGTAACTAAGATAGGATGCCCAAAAAAGCTAAAAACCAGCACAAATTGAAAAAACATTCTTTGTAAGATGTTTGACAAACTCCAATAAACATTGAGCAACTAAACCTCATCATAAGGTAGTAAAAGACCCCAGCTGGAAACATATTACACATCCTAAAACCTACTCCAATCTGAAAGTTTACTAAAAACTTTTGTTAAATGCTTACTTAGTCCCAACATTTTTATTTTGTCAATATTCTTGGTCGCTGCTAACAAATCCAATGTCAGATGACACGGATTATATTACTTATTTCGTAAACCATGCCATTTCAGGCTAACAATTCTAATTTCTTATTAAAAAATGGCAAACTAAGTATTTATCCTAAGAACTGTGTACTATAGGATATTCATAGACCCTCATAACTTATTCATTGTCAGGTTACATGGATTATGTTACGAATTTTAAAAAATCATGATTTTTTTCGCTGTATATTCAACTTTTTATAAAACGGCTAACTAAATATTTAACGTTGAAACTGTGCTCTAAGTGATATTTTGGTCCCTGACTAAGAATCTAGCATCAAATTTTTTTGATTATACCACGTGTTCCTACGTATTTATTTTTACGTGGTAACTTTTATTTTTTTTTAAATTTTTGACTGCAATCAGTTTGACAACGAAAACAGGCTCATAGAAAACGAAATTACTGATGAAATTATATCATTCATTTTTCTATACAGTTTCTATTTATCTAGATAATCATATTAACAAACTTATAAACTATATTTAGTTACTACTGTGAACGTTTAAGAACTTATTTTTTTTCCTTTTTTCAAGCTGATCGCTTTTGATAAGAAAATATATAAATGTCAATTATAAACCACAAATTTAAAAGTTACGCAATTTGTATTAATGAAAATAAGAAAAATTAACATTGATGATACAAAACTGTACACATAAAAACTATTTAAAGTTGCAAAAAATATACTTTATTTTAAGATACTAGCAAATATGCCACGATGTACAAACTATGTGACGTAATCCATGTAATTTGATATCAGATTCGTCATTGAAGATAAAAATAAATGTTTAAGAAACAGTTTTAAGGAGGGTTGAGTGCCCTAGTATCACCATATAAGATATACATCATTAAATAGTTCGATTACGCTGAATCTAAGGGTACCCTTTTTTGTATCCTTAACTGGATAAAATCTTGAAAAACTCGTGCTTAAAGCTTGCTATGTTAACTAGAGCCTTTATGGGAGGTATACTAAGACTAATGATTCGCAACTAGAATCAAAAGTGTCAGGTATTATCAGTACACACGTGTTGTAGGTTATAACTTTATTTTGTAAATGCTGCCCTGAAAAATATAGATAACCGGAAAAAATTTTGAGATATTCTATTTATAACTAATCAAATTGTGGTATTTCTGTAAGTTAGTCTATTTTTTCTTGCGGTAGTGGTGCCAGCTATCAAAGTTTTTAGAGTAAATTAGAGCTTCAAGATGTGGGTTGGTATTCCTACTTGCTGGAACCTCCTTAAAGACAAAAACTTAGTTTGCTGTTGTTGTCAAAGTTACATTTGCTATCAAAAATTTACCAAATGCGTGACATAATCCTTATAATTTGGCGTCAGATTCATGATTATTGACCAAAAGTACCTGTATAATGACAATTTTAGGAGCAAGTAAGCATTAAAGGAGGTTTGATACAATCTTTTAACGGGGTGATGAAGCGAAGTCAAGGATGTGGGAAGCTTACAACATTACTGACAGAACGTAATACAGTTCATTCCTAGTTTTTTATGCGTTGATCTTGTAAACCTAACCAAAGTATTTATTTTTATGTTAAAAATCAGAATTTTCTTTTAAATTAGTATAGATACAAATAAAAATGAGAGGATCATTTCATTCCGCAATATTTGAAGTATCGAAGTATATTTTTTGTCAATTTTTCCACCATTACTAAGGTATGTTATTGTTAGGTTACAAAAATTTTCCCATAACAGCCCGTGTTGGGTTGTTAATTTTTTATTTTCAAATATCTTAATAACTACATGGCTAAAATTACCTAAAAGACGTACATTTATTTTTATAAAACATGAAATGATTCAAAAACTTAGTTAGAGCTCTCAACCATTGTCGATGATATGTATCAAACCTCGTTAAAATCAGAAGACAGTGACGACTAAGGTACCCAACTATGAAGTTACACTTTTAGAGCAGAAAATATAGAAATGTAGATATTTTTTAAAACGATGAAATAAAAATTTAGATTTTTATAAAACGATATTTAAAAAAATCTCAGCCCACTGTGATGTGTCGAATGTAGTGGAATTATTCTTGGAACTAGAGTATTCGTTAATAAGGTGTGGTTTTAACAATTATTTTAATTTTAAATAATCAATCAAAAAATATATCATGTAGATTAGAAAAGTTTGGAATATAGCCATGGTACGACGTTCTGCCAGGTAGGACAATACGAGACTGACAGCCATCATCGAATTTTTCGATGATTTTAAAACAATCTTCTACGCCGATAAAATTTCTAACATCGCGCACGCACCTGTTACATATACTCACATATATTAATTTATAGTTGCGTATTTAATGACTACTATACATATCTAAAAGATGGCTGAGACAAAGCAAGAAAAAGTTTGTAAGGGATGAGATCAAATAAAAATTGAATAACCTCTCCATAGAACCTCGTATAATTCAACCAATAATGAATAAAAGGATTCCAAACAAAAAGATTACATTAAATAAAAATTATTTATTTATCAACTTTAAAGTTAAAAAATTGATAAGAATTAAGAATTTTTTAATGTATGGTAAAACTGCTACCAAAAAATATTGTTTTTAGGTTTTGTAAAATTTGTGATAAAACACATAATTCATTGATGTATGTTATTAATCTAACACTCATAGACAAATTATTTAAATGTTAATAAATAAATATTGAATTTCAAAAATAAGTTACGAACCACAAAAGAAATACAGTGAAAGGTGAGCTCCTATTAGAGATCGCTTGTGGCACGAGGGCGTGAGTCGTTATTCATGAATAAGTGTTTTATTTTCTTATTTTCCAGAACTTGAGTAGGAGTTAGTCAAACCTGACTTCAGGGGCTTTTTGTCTGTCCCCAAACTAAAAAAAAGTAAAAACTCCCTTTCGTCATGTATTTTTTGAGACATAGTATTTCGACTTGATTGATCTTCTTCCGTGCATATACAAGTATAACTTGAACAAATTATGTAAGTATCTCCTTAATTAAGGCTATTGTAAGGTATGATATGCCCTTGCCCAGATATTTTAGCTAAATTTAATAGTTAAGTAACTTCATTCAAAAACTATAGATAAGGCTAGCTTTATCTGATTAAAGCTAGCAAATATTACTTGGTAATGAATTTTTATTTATCTAAATGAATAACAATTAGATACTTATTCTTAAAATATTTTACTTGTAATTTTAAACTGTGTTGAGAAACCTTCATTGACTGCTGAAGAAATGATGATTTTAAATTGTTAAGAATTTTACTTGTATACTCCCTTATGAACTTTAACAACTTTTTGCGCATTTTTAGCTTTCAAAACTGTTTATAAGTTGATAAACACTGGAAAAAATCTAAAAATCAGTTAGTAGGAAATTTTATTCTTATATTGCGTCTAATTATAAAATTTATAAATTGAAATCTTATAATTGCAAGAAAAATCATAATAATTATCCTACAACTAATAAAAATGAATAATTAAGAGTAAAACAATATCACTGAGGATACACCATACTATTCCAATAACGAAAAATAAAAAAAATTTTCCATGGAAATCATTGATTTTAATAAAAAATTATTCTACTTTCATAGACAAAAAAAATTAATCAACAGCTTGGACTATCATTGTTTTAACGGTGGTTTCATTAATAATACTTGATCATAAAAATTTTTTTTCAAATTTTGTGTTTCAAAAGTATCAAAATCGTATTATCAGAAATAGAATTAGAATTTAATGAAACTTAGCCATAGGTAACTTGTTGCATAAAAAATCAAAGAGATGATTAACTAAGCATGAGTTGTTATTAATTATTTTAACGTACTAGGCTAAATACTACAGCAGTCTGATCATTTTTCATAAAATTTTTGTTTTATCTTTTAATAAAAGTGGAAGAAAATTTGTGAGCAACCTTTTCATTCTTCGTTTTCTTAGAACATGGCATTTAATTAGCCACTTTCTATAAATTATCATTATTCAGAAATCAGGTGAGTGAACATAAGATTGCCAAATTGATGTTAGTAGAATACTACAAATTTTTGAAGTTAGAAACATTCAACGTACGCATAAAAACTTATGTTATTGAAATGAGAGTAAATTTTTTTTCTATGTAACACAATACCCAATTTTCCACTCTGGCCAATGCAGACAGCCTTGTTCTCTTTGTCTTTACATCTCCACAGTTATGTAGCTATGATTGTTAAAAAAAATTCAAATATAAATAAAACTCTTTTAGCACACTACTAATGAACTGTTTACAGCTTATGCTTCGCTTTCCTGCATCTATTTCTCCATATCATATCCTACAATCTTAAGCCAATCACAGGGCTTAATTAGGAAAAGATTGTTACGTCGTAGCCTTGGGCTGCAACTTCAATGCGCAAAAATTTGAAATGGTTAAGTAACGGGTAGATAGTAAGTATGTTTGTGTAAAGCAGAATCAAGTTAAATATAATGAATAGAAGTAATTTTCTAATATCTTTCCATATAATAGACAATCCAATATGGACAACTCTTCTACAGTGGTTCCAGGAAGTTGTTTTATTATTACTGTTATTATTGTAATTTTAATCTTAGGTCGTCCAAAATGCCCTTAGACACGATAGAAGGGAGTACGAACCCCTACATTGTATGAGACTTGCAGTCTATTAGAAAATCTTATTTCACACCTGAGTTTCGTAAAGATACAGAATAAATACCCACTAAAGTGACCAAACTTATCTCCTGGGACGCCTGGCTCGAGATACGTTTTTGCATTGAAACTTCAAGCCTGGGCCACGAAGTCAGAGATTAGTAGAATCATTGCTAAAGATTGCTAAGATTCTTTGCATGTGAGTGAGGATGCTGACTGCTCATATTTGTTGAGCTGTGTAGCGAGAAGTCCTTACGCGCCCATAAATAGAGTATTAAGAGACTTAGTCATTAGTGTAGCATACTTAAAGTTTTCCAAACGTTTTACTTAAAAAAAACTGTTAAAAAAATTTTGTTCTTGTTAACTTGAAAAATAGTCTCTCTTTTAAGGTAGCTCCTCACTATAAATCCGACAAGAAGAGTAAGCGTACTGCAACACAGCTTTTCATTGGCTGTGGAGGTTCTTGACTAAAAATGGATAGGTACCTCTATAGTCCCTTTAAAAAAAGTTTAGTCATATCTACACCGTTGATATATATCGTACAATACAGTGACCCGAGAAGACGTATGTATGTATACAAATCTGACAACATAACCCTTCTATTAGTCAAAAATGTACATAAGTCAGCCCCGCATTAAATTAATTTCTTAGTTCAGCGTCTCATTTATTTTCATTATAATTACTATTCCCCACAACTCCTATTCATTTTACGTACAACTTTCTGACCAATTCAAACTACGCGGGCTACCGCTCTTCGGTGTAGCAGACACCCCACACTTTTCATCTGTTCCGTGACTTGCACTTATTACGTTAAAGACCTTTATTCAAGATATCGCTTTTGTAAGGCAAAATCATGCTTGTGTTTTCTTTTAAGGCTTGTCGTATACTCCCTTGAAAGCCTCTTCTCTTGCTCTCTTTCCTCCTCCAGGCCCAAAGGCCCCTTGTTACGAGAAGCAAGGAGAGATAGCCTTTTGTGTGTGTGTGTGTAGGTGTGGGTGTGTACTGAATTTTTTTGTCTACGTTGTTCGTGTAGTTTGATATTTGTGACACTAAGAAAGTCACTATACTTTTTACCGTAGATTAGGGGTAATTCTTATCCCAGTAAAGTTTGTCTTGAAAAGATCATAATTTTTTACCGTGAAGCAACTGTAATTCTTACTCAGCTGTTAAGGTAAAGCTAGGGTTACGTGATGTGAATAACTGCGAATAATTACAGTGTGAATGTTTAATCTAAAAAAAAAAGCAATTTTGTCTGCTCATAAACGTCCTTTGCATCCTGCTTCAGCTATAAAAGCCTTTAAGGTCTTAATAAAGCTTATTTTCAAAAGTAAAAACTAAACTTTGCATCCTGCCCAATAAAAATCAAAACCGCTCGCAATTATTCTTATCAGCGTGGTTTGAACTGCTGCCAACTATCGCGTTTTCTTTAACTCCTTTGCTTTCCTGATATCATTCTGTAATACATTAATGGCAGAGCTCTCCAATGGAGAAGGCACTTGTTCCTGAGAAAAAGAAGTCCCATTTCTTAAATTATTAAGCCTGCCATTAGATAGTCAAGCCTCAAAAAATTTGTTTGTATTTCTTTTCACGTTTTGTAAGTTATCACGATCACGAGGGCCTTTTTAATAGTTTTCTCTGAGGGTGTCTCACCAGCTAGTAAGTTGGATTCTAAGTGTTCATTATAATTGATTAACTCAAGTTCCCCGTTTTATAAGAGTGCGTTGATAACGACTGTGATCCTCTTGTCTTTCAATCGTTTAAATTTTCCAAGTTCTTATTAATATTTATTCTATATTTTTCTTCTTTTTTATTTTAAGTTCAGCGTTGAGCTATGAGTGTGGCTTTCTTCTTACAATTAAAGTATATCATCATACACGTATCCTAAATTATCTTTCCTTTCTTTTTTGGAATAGTTATTATAATTTATTTTAGTATTTTTATCGTTATCATCCTTACCATCTTTTTTCTACGCTTCCAGTTTGGAATTTTTCTATCCAACATATGTTTTATTATGCTGGCTCCTATTTTGCATCAGCTTCAGTGTAAATATGAGTCGATCATTTTGTAAGTATATAGTCGATTTTAATATTGTGCGCTCCATCGTGCCTGTTTTACGTGTGGGGTCATAATAAAACGTTCTTCAAGAATACGGTGGAGCTTCGAAGAATTGAAGGCGAATCGAAGCTTACAGCACGCTCGAACTTAACAACACATTGCTGACTAGCTCTGAAATTTAGAAATTATGTAAATAAATTGTGTAAGACTTAAAAAGAAAAAAAAAGGTAGGTCACACATTGATTTTCAAGAAAATTAACTGTGAAGATTTGTCATTTCAACACATAACCTTACGTAATCTGAAATTCGATTGATCACCATACAGTAATACAAAACAAGGTATGGGTCTCAGGACGCACGATAGATGTGAAACATTGAAGAATATGTTATTTAATTTAGTAGTATTTGATTGTATATAACAAAAAAAGTAATTTTCGTCAAATAAGTGCCGTTGTCTTCATATAGGGGCTATTTTGTGGCCCGAGGAACCTGTGACACAGGACTCGAGGGACGTGAGACAGCCCCGGAGCAATGTCACGTATGTGGTGAATCCTATTTTTTCTACCAAGCGCTCGCCAGTCTTTTAAAAACGTATGGGATAGGAAAAGTATATACTTTTTTGACCCCAAATAATCTTTATTTCATATTTTTATATTAAAAAGACAGTTTATTTATAAATATGTATTTTTATCAGTGAATATTATAGATTAGGAAAAAAAAAGTTACGTTTGTACTTTTTTTTATTCATTAATATACAAACAATGAAAACAAAAAAGAACAATTATACACGGCAAAGAGTACACGGAAAGACCTTTTTCGTTGAAAATCCCCAACCATGATTTTTTACATCAAATAATTAACTAACTAGATTGTAAAAAAAGTACACATATGATGTTCTAACCTACAAAAGTGAATCAACAAAGCAAGAACGCACATATACATATACTTAAACTAATTTAGCACAAGAACTGAAAGACTCTTCTGCGCATGCGCCAATTTGCATTGCTGAAAGAAAATTGGTAGGCGAAAAACACCTACCCGGCACTGACATAATTCTGACTCGTGATCATAGTACGGGTAATATCCTTACCACTTACTGAAAAACTCATAACTGCTTGTGATAGAGGATTTTCAACGAAAAAGGTCTTTTCGTGTATATTTATACTACCCATCTACACATAGGTACATACATTAGTTTAACAAACGATCAGGTGTTCTGCTTTCTCTATCTCTCTTTCTCTTTTTGGATACCTGTTTACTTCGTAGTTCCGCACGTTCGCGAATTTCGTTGGCTTTTTATTGAAAATGGGTTAAAATAGAGTTTGAATAAACACAACTGGAGGACCCCCGGAAAACTTTGCATTATGGTCAAATATTAATATTTAAAAATAATCCTGTCCACTGAGAAGACATTTTTATTTAATGATGAAAAAATGATACTATTTATAATATTAGTTTTTCATTTTCTAGATGCGCGAAATAGTCAAAAAAAGCCTTGAAAAAGGCTTACCCCTAAGTACAGTAGAGAGAGAGGGAGATTTTATTTGATTTGAAAGCTATTTATTTATGCCAAGAGCATTACACCCGAATGGCAAAAGAGAGAGAGAGAGAGAGAGAGAGAGAGAGCAAGCACGACAGCACACGATCAATGGCTTTCTCTATCTCACTTGCTTTTACAGGTACTGCTAAAATGCCTTTTTCAGTTTATTCTGAACATTTTGCGGTAGTCAAAACAAAATAAAAAGTGCTTGTTGATAGAAAACTTTTCGCCCCACATGCTGGTATTTTTATTTTTTTTGTATATCAAACCGTGCAAAGATGTAAGCAAAATGAACTTTAAAACACAATTTTACATAATTTTGATACTATTAGACCACTCAAGAATAATCATTTCTATTTCTTTAGAAATCGGCAGGCTCAATTATACATAATATAAAAACGCCCTATTATATAAATCAATTTTCTGATTCAGAAGTTTCTCGGTTGGTATCTATAAGTAATAAGAACAGACATCAGATCGGCATACTGCGTGGCACAATCAATAAAGTCCCTGGCTACCCATCCACACGACTTGGGTTCAATTCTCGGAGTCCGTAAAATTTGAAAAATTTATTTACACATATATACTCATAATATATGTTTGTATGCATGTATACTATATTTTATATGTACGATACACATATGAAATTTACTTATTATATACTCTTCTATATAGCTATATATACGGGTAGTACACGTTACAAACGAGAGAGGTGCAGCAGTAAACGCGTGGAGGAAAAGATAGAGAGCTGAGCCGAGCCAAGCCGAGCCAAGTTAAGCCGGAGATCGTGCCATCACACGGGTCACTTTATTGCGTCGGCCAAATCCCCTAGCGTGCCAAAAGATGTTTTACATCAAAAAGCTGTAGGCCTACACATTAAATTGGTACATGTAGCTTAGATCATAGCAAATCTATATTTTCAAAAAAATTATAGGATTAACACGTTAAATTTTGAGAAAGTAAGTAGGAAATCATCGAACGTGAGATTTATTTTGTTCAAGTACTATAAGTGCGCATATACCAGGAAAGTTGCAAGAAAGTTGCAACAGTGCATCAATAAGACGGTGCGCTATTTAAATAGACTACATATGTGAGCGCAAATTATGGTAGATTCTGTATTTTAATTATTAAATTTTAATAAACTAAACATAAAATAATGTACTTATTAAATTATAACTAATTAAATATAATGAACTTTGTTACAAGCATTTATTGGCTGTTCTACAGCCTTTATAAAAAACAACGTATACGCTATATTCTTTTATCCAGCTGATCAAAAATATCTTAGGTAATTCTTTTGTTGATGGTAAATCGTGATTTATTGTTCACATTTTTCTCTAATAGGGATGTCAAATTGTCTAATCTTCCAGTTTCACTTACTTTGAGAAGCCCCGAGCAGAAATCTATGGAAGCTACTTCCTTAGTTTGTGAGGGCCTCCATCGGCTACCTACATAGGACCTACGAAGGCAGTGTGAGAGGACAAAAAGTAGGTCATACATAGGCATGCTCCTTAACCTAACTATATTTCAGACGTACACATGCCATGTTTTGATTTTGTATACATGTTTGAATAGTGACGAAAAGCAACGAAGTATAGTTAAAACGTACTGTGCTGAATGACAGAAGAAAATGAGTATGAACCTTGTTACGTATTTAAAAATTTTAGACATAATTATTTATGCTGGTAGACTTAAGATGGTAAGTATTTTGAGATATATAACACACACTGCGTAAAAATAATAGTATCGACGGAAAACTATAAGTTTCGAGTAAAAAAAAAAGTTGACTTTTATGTCATGCATTGCGAATTTACCGCAATTATTTATGTATTCACTGCATATTAGCTGCGATATAAGCATCTCTTTTACGGTATAATGATATAACGTAGTGTTCAATGACAACATGATTCTGTCTATTTCGCTCTCCTACGATGACTTGTCTCAACTATGGTTAAGTTCTTACTAATGTAAGTTTGATCGAATTGCTTCATTATTTTGTACGCCTTTTTTTGTCATTCACAAATTGTAACTTATCTTTTGAAATTTCACTATATACTGCATTCATCACCTTCAAGCCTTTTTTGAGTCACTCTTTTTATATCTATTATTTTATTATATATTTTATTCTATTATTTACTTATCGGCACTTTAACTTGAACCCGTATTTGTTGATTCTCACGGGCTGCCGAAGCATCACATAAACTTTAAAAAAGAACAATATTAATCACAGAATCTTCTACCATGTTAAATAAAGATACTAGGAAGTAGTGGATCAATAATATTACACTAAATATCATTCGAATAATTATATTCAACAACAGAAATAAAGATAACGCAAGTTGAAAAATTTCTCTCTCTTGATACCCAGACAGACTTGACGAGATCATGCATGCGTGGCAACGGCCATGTTATGTCTGCTCTATTTGTATCTCTGTTCAAAGTACATATTCATATCATTTTACACTCATAGTATTTATGCCACATAAAAGACATCAATAGTTATACATCTTATAAGAATTAACTCATATTTTAACAAGAATAATTGTAAATTGAAAAAATAATGAATGTAACAGTATAATTTGGGTGGCGGTAATATTAACTTCAATGCACTTAGGTACCTCGATAATCCTAAAGTAACCGAGTTATATGAGCCAAGCAAGTTAACTTTGAAATCAACAAGTCTTGATCTCGTAAGTAACCTACTTAATTTGCATATTACAGTACTTGTACTCTAAGATAAGGTTGTAAAGTATTTTTTATTTATTATTTATTTATTTTACTTACATACCCTACTGGGGTTGGTAAAAAAGAACGGGCTTACAAATCGACTACCTGTACTCCTTTTACAATTCTTTTGACTTTAACTTACTCTAATTACTTCTATTTTCAAGTTATTTTATTTTTATTTTACTTTTTCTTACCTATGACTATACCTCCTACTATGTTGCTTTCTAAAAACTCTTCTAGGTGTGCTATATATATATATTGAACAGCGTTGGGCTCATTGGGCATCCTTGTCTAACAGCCTTTACTGTCTAGAACTCTTCTGAGATCTCCTTTCCCACTTTAACTTTGCAGCATGTTTCTTTATATATTTCCAGAACTCTCTTGTTCAGCACCTTATTGTTGCTCAATCTTTCTAGACTTTCTTTTAATTTGCTCCTGTTTAGGATATCAAACACTTCTTTTAAGTCTACAAAGCAGGCGTCCATCTTGCCTCCTTTCTTGCTTAGTCTCACGTCTGCTGCGTGGTTGAGTATGTAAATCACATCCATGACTCCTCTTCCTTTTCTAAAGCCAAACTGGCTCTCTTGCAGCTTATGATCTACTTCTTTTATTAATCTGTCATTGAGCAGCCCTGCGTATATTTTTTAGGCTGTGTCTAGCAGCGTGATCCCTCTGTAGTTTTATACTCTCTCATTCTCTCCTTTATTAAATATCGGGAATATTAGACCTGTCTTCCATCTTGCTGGTATGTTTCCTTCCTTACATATGTATATGGTCGGGAATTCCTCAACCCGAGGTCATCCCACAGTTGATATTTTTCTTTCTTTCAATATTGTTCACAGACTCACAAAATTAAACGTTATAGTCTTTTGGACACTCAAAATAATTGTTTATTTTGAAATACAATTCAATAAGGATACATAAATGTGCTTATAGCTAAGATTTACGAAAGTATGAAAAATATGAACGCGTGTTCTATCGATTTTAAGTTATGGACACTTTATTGTATTTTATGGTAACGGTGTGAAACTAATTTTTTATGAAAACCGGTAAATTAGTCGATGTCGGGGTCCCGTAAAAGAGATAACGTTCGTTCGTTACCAATGCGAAAAGAAACCTCTTTCTAATCTCATTCGTGAGCGAAGACTCGTCAGCCAGGGCGCCACAATGGCTGCGTAAGTCGTTAACAACACTCGATCGAACAGAAAAGCTTCGAACTCACGGGCGTCAGCTAACACACCGAACACGACGAATCGTGAGAGGTTTTTTTTTAGAGCACCAAGTGCACCTTCTCGCTGCGCAGCAAAAACTGAATCAGAGAGCGCTTTCGTACAGGCTCGGCTTGGCGCTGCCGAAGGCTCCCGAAGTCAGACGCGTATACAGCTGATTCACACACAGGTAAACGCCAGCCTCCTTTACTATGTATATAGATTCTTTTTCCCCTACGTTGTGTCTCATTTTTTGCCATAAATACATGCCATACAATATGTTTTGTAACAACTCAAAGAAAGCCTCCCCTATTGACACTGGCATCTTGCTCCACACCTCATTTTCTGTTTCGTCTTCCCCTGGTGCCTTTCTATTCTTCAAATTTCTTATCGTCTTAATTACTTCTTCCCTCGTAAAAGGTTTCTCTGTCGCAGGTCCTCCAATTTCTGCTTCTCCCTCATCTGCTAGTTTCTCTGTCGTTCTTTTCTCTTTGCCTCCCAACCTTCTGGCGAAGTGCTCCTTCCAAATATTTAAATCAATCTCTCTGCATTCCTCCTGTTTCTTCTATATTTGTTTACGTACTGCCATGCCTCCTTTTCTGTCTTTATCTGTCTGATCTTGTTCAACTCTTCTGCCTTATATATTTCTTTTTTTTCTGCGCACCAACTTCTATATTCTCTCTTTCTTGTCCTGTATTTTTCTTGGTTCAGCTCACCTTTTCTCAAGTCCCTCAAGGTTTTTCTCAGCATTCTCTTCTGTTGGTCCCACTTTTCGTCATGCCATGATCTCTTCCCTAATGCCAACTGTTTCACCACCTTCTCTACTTTGGGTATGGCTTGTTCAACCTTGTCCAATATTTCTTGGATCCTGTTGTCATTGTTACTTTCTTGTGCCTTCTAGTTTTCACACTTCTTATGAAAGGTCTCTGTAAGCTCTTCATTCCATAACCTTTCCTTCACAACCCTACCTGACGTTGAGTCCCCTTCCTTTGCCACCTCCTCCATTGGCTGACCTGTCCTTATTTCTGCAACCAGTGGAAGGTGATCAGAGTCAGCTCTTATTCTTACTGTAAACTTCTCAAGTTTCTCTCCCCCCTCTGGATTAGTTATAATGTAGTCAATAGTGCTGCAGCCACTCTCCCCTATATATGTATATTCTTCAGTCTCTTCTCCTGTCCCATTCATTATTGCCCATCCTCTCTCTTCCAATTCATTCACCAGGGTCTTTCCCTCACTATTCACTACACTATCTTTTGCTTTCCTGATTATTGTCTCACCTTCTGGATCCAGTGGGCCCTCCAGGTTGTCTATCCTCGCGTTCCAGTTACTTCCAATCAGAAGCTTCCGTCCTGGTTCCCATTCATTCTACTTTTAGTGTTCTCATCGATTCTTTCACCCCCTGGCTGTACACTAATACTATTTTCCACTTTTCACTGTCCACTGACCCTGTCCAACTTAGCACTTTACTTCCCACCAATTCACAGATTTCACTTTTCACCAAACTCATTTTCCTTATTCCGTAAAACATGCCACCGCTCGCTCTCTCTTTCTTATGCTCTCTGACTACTTTTGTATGAAACCATTCAAAGTTCCTGCTTAGCTTGCTCTTCAGTTTGCTCCAATCTTTTGCTTCCGTCCAAGTTTCTGTTAGCCCCACCACGTAAAACTCCTCCAAATATCTCCAAAAATCATTGTCTTTATTTGATATGCCAGCCACATTTCAGAAACACACCCTGACCCTTCTTCCTTCTCCTCCTTCTCCCCCTAATTCCTATATTCTCTTCTCTGACTCTCTTTTTTCTGCTCTCAGACAACTGGCTCCTTCATCTCATCTGAACCACTTGTCTCCTAAACAGCACTTTATGTAACCAACCTTTGTCTTGAGACCTTCGTCTCTCTACTCTCTTGCTACATCTCTTATGTGTTTCTGAATCTCTCTCTCTCTCTCACTCTTTATGTTAGATCATCGTCTATGTATACTCCTTTGTCTAGATTCCTCTTGTTCTTCATGATTTCTATTTTATCTTCAATGCTGTTCAGTTTCACTAGGACTCTGTCTCCTGTCTTCTGACCTTTTCTACCCCTGAGTATGAACGCTGCTTGGACTACCACCTTGCGCCTCGCTGTGCGATCTAAGAAGTCACCCACTTCTTCTGTCAAATTCTTCTCCTCAAACTGCTGTCCCTTAATGATGACATTCAACTTCTTCTTCTCTCTCTCTCACTTGTCACTCTCTATCTTCAAAGTCCTGATTCTTTTTACCAACTCCCCTTTTTCTGCCCTCCACTCTTCTTTCTCTTTCTCTCATGCTCCTTCCTTCTCCCTTCATTCTGCTCTGATCCCTTCTAGTGTGTCATTTAGTTTCTGCGTCGTCGTCTTTTCTAACTTTTCCAATCATTCTCCAATGCTCTTCTCTAGTCTCTCCACCCAGCGTGGTTGTGACTCCTCCTCCAGACTTTTCTCATGCTCCTTCTCTTTGTCTTTCTTTGTTTTGCTGAAACCTGCCTCGAGAATCGTCTCTTGCCCCGCTGGTGTTTTAACGATCGTCCTGGTCTTGCTGGGCACGTTGCCTGTACGTGTGTTAGTCGTGCTCCTTGTGTTCTTCTTCTCGTCGTCTTCCATGTCTTTTGTGCAGAAATCTAACCTCTTTATTGTAGGTTAACTTGTTCTGTGACTTCAAGTCTCTTTATTCTGATATCTTTCCTGTTGCTGTGCCTCCCACTTCTCTCTTACTCGTATTTTATGTTGGTCCTTTTTCCCTTATGTCCCAGACCTTTTGTTCTGCGGTTCTTTTTATTATCTTCTGTACAATTGCTTCACAGCTTGTACTCACGGGCGCCTCCTACCAGTGCTTAACCCAAACTCGATCAGGTTGTAAAGTATATATTCTGAAATATAGATAAATCTAATTAAATAAAACATAAAATAAAGTGTTTGAAAATGAAGCAGAATACCATTTTCAACGGGCCATGGGCTTTCAAATTCTGAACAAATATGTATTTAATAAGAAAATTTTCGTTCCAAAAAAAGTTGGGAATAGATGTAAAATTTTGAACTGAAAATGTTTTACTTTACCTGTCAACACACTGCGGTGTTCCATTAACTGAGTCTCGGGCAAAGCTGTGACGGAAATGGGGGACGCTAGTTGATGAAATTTATAATCAATCTAAATTAACTAATAAACAGTAAATAAATATTTACGTTGAAAATAAGTTATGAAGCGTAGCATACCAAGACGTAACTGAATTCTCTATATTGGATCCACTCATAGCACAGTTAGTAAGGGCTTCAGTTAGTGTAAAAGTGATCGTGTGTTTAAATTTTTTAACAAGAGTTTGTCGCAGGTCCTCCAATTTCTGCTTCTCCCTCATTATCGCTTTTTTTTTTTAATTAATCTATTTATTATTTTTTTTTTTTAAGAATTAGTAAAACAAAAGGAAATAAATTAAATGAAATCTAAAATATCTGTGCAGTGCTGAGTTGGCGGGGCGTCGTAACCTGTAGCGTGGAGAGGAAAAGGCGGAGGTTGGTATCGCGAGACGAAGGGGGAATAACATGCAAAGCTCACTTCCGTCACACTTTTTCTCAAGCTTAAGAATCTGAAATCGTTGATTCACTCTCTTGCATAAGGAGCCTATAGAAGTTTAACTTAAAAAATGTACGATTCAATCCTTTGCTAAAGGCAAAAAAATTAACACAAAAACTTTTTTACATGCTTATATTATACTTCAAAGTAGTCGCATACTTTTCGGTAAATAATCAGAAAATTAACTTATAGAATGTTATCAAGGTTTATTAGATAACGTTATGAACAGCGCATTTAAGGTAACAGAAAATTTTAATAAAAAAGATAAGGTTAGAAACCTTTTTATTTTACATTTTACTTACATAGCTGGACAACGGTATATGTAAGAGCATTACCAAGATGCAATGGCAATTGTGAGGAAATGCGGTACACCAGACTCATTTATAACTGTTACATGCAATCTGAAATGAGAAGAAAATCAAAAATGTATTTTAAAACATTTTTTTTTAAACTTTATCAAACGATATACTAAATAAAACAGAACAATTGTTTCGTATAAATTTACAAATTATTTTTCATGATAAAACAAAAAATTACTTATTTAGTACAATAATATCATACGTATAATACAATATAACAAATAATATAGTATGTACTATTAAATTTTATAAAACAGGTGTATCACATGCTTATATATTAACAACGTTTTATTCTAATAACAAAATTAAAGTACTTGATGATATTGATAGTATAAAATTTGCAGAAATTCCATTGAATGATGAAAAACTTTAAAAAATTAGATATTAGGACATTATCATACGTTGCATCGTCCTTATTATATTTATAGTCCATGTTTAAATAATGAAAAAAGAATTTGTGAAAAAAATTTTCCAAAAGTATTTTATAATCATGCGTTTATAAAAAAGAAAATCAGTTATCTAGAACTTAAAAGAAGACATAATATTTCAGATAAAAACATATGTAGAACTAAAAATAGTGATTAAAAACATTTTAACTCATAACTTCATTGTTGTACCGTACAATAATAAATGTCATACAAACGTGGAATCCTCTGCATCTATACAAAGCATTTGAAATATGTACAATTACTTTTATAGAGGAAATGATGCATTTTATACAATGCAAAAAGACTCCAACGTAGAAAATAAAATTTATGATAAAATTATACAGTACATTGATGCTCGATATTTAAGTCTAATGGAAGCAGCATTGAGATAACAAGAGTGTCCTATATGTGGTTGGAGCCGTTGTGTAGTGAATGTGCCAATACATATTGAAAATAAACATAAAATAATTTTTAATAAAAATAAGATTTTTAAATTATTCCAGAATCATAAAACAGAACTTTCACAATGGTTTGAATTGAATAAAAGAGATAATTTGGCAAAAAATTTAAAATACTTCAACATTCCTGAACATTACATTCTTAGTAAATCAGAGAAAAAATGAATCCAATGACAACGTTATAGAAAACATAATATAATAGGTTAATTGAATGTCATTTTCCTAGAAGATAAAGAAAAATTTCTTCTAAAATTATTATTACACAAAAAAAAGTTCTATTTGTTTTGAAGATTTGAAAATCACGAAAAAAAATTGCATAATACTTCTAAAGTTACTGCAATAAGTATGGGTCTTATTGAACATGGTTCACAAATTTTTAATATTTTCGAAGAAGGTAGCACTGTTATGCTAGCAAATCAGTTAGTAAAATTTTTTGCATGGTTTTTACTTGCTGAAAAAATTTAAGGTAATGATGTATAGAAAAAATATGTGTGAAAGTCTTCTAAAAATTTGTTTGTCCCTAAAAAAGTCAAGTACTTCTACATTTAGAGAATTTATGAATCAAAAAATAAATATTGTACAAACCTTAGTTTACCTATTCCAAAAAATATAATAGTAAATGAAATAATCAATGATGAAGAAAACGAATACAGTAAAAAAACTATTTAATGATTTTTTTGCTAAACTAAATAAATCATAGAAATTTTTGAACATATACGTGATGGAAGTAATAAGATTTTTTTTATAGATAATCTAGGAAGATCTGGAAAACCATTTTTGTATAAATGTTTGTTTATCATCATATTTTAAAAATAAAGTAATTATATTAATGGCATGGATAGGCATCATAACAGTTCTACTTCCGTAGTATATGACAAGCCATAAAACTTTTATATTACCGTTAGAATTGAATAATATTTTTAATTTGTTTTTAAAATTTAAATGAGATTTTAAAAGATAAACACAAGTAGATTTTATCGTGTGACAAAGCTTCCACGATTTCAAAAAAAGCATTAGAAATAGTTAATAAAACTTTAAAAGATTTCTAAAACGGTGACATACCCTTTGGAAACCAATTTATTGTTTTAGATCTACGTTTCCAGAAAATATTACAAGTTATTTAAAACAGTAATAAAAGTATTATAATCAATGAAATGATAAAATTATCAAATTTATGGAGGTTATTAAAAATTCTTACATTACTCATTAATATTCAACTAACTGATAACAATTCCTTAAATTTGTTGTTCCATATTGGTAACGGAATAACCAAAACGTTCAATGTTCCTAAAAATTCAATAACAACTAACAATTGTTTAGAAACATTTAAAAAAAATTTTAATACAGATGTAAATAAACAAATATTAACCACTTATAATGGAAACACTGTTTTTTTAAATAATAATGTTTTTTCACCATACTGCGCAGGAAGAAGGAACTTTTGTCCCATTCATGGAACGAAAATTTCTTCTCCTGGAGCAGAATTGGTGAAAAATCGTGTACAACCCATGGGAGGAAACAAAGAAACCCTCAGATCGCATGCTTATCAATCAATTTCCTGCGATCTGAGACATTATTTATTTTCCCTCCCTAGGTGCGTAACATACTATTTATTATTTGGAACGAAATGCAGTAACTCATTACAGTATGATAAGGTTACATATGAAGAAGTCAATAAATCTGATGATATTTATATCAATGTTCTAATGGAAGTTTTAAATAACATTAGAAAAGCTTTTCATCTACACGAACTAAATTTAAAAGAACGAGCAATCGTTGTGTTCATTAGAAATTAAAATATTAGTGATGGACTTTGTAACAGTACACGATTAAAAATAATAAAATTATATTAATTAAACATTAAAGTTAAAACTATTACTGGTAAAAAAATTGGAACTGAAGTTTTCATACCATAAATTACGTTTCCTTTTTTGAATAATTCTTCTAAGCCGTTTGATTTACATAGAAATCAGTTTTCCATAGTATAAGTATTTTAATGATCATAAATAAATTTCGAAGATGAAGCTTTGATAAGACTTGTATTTACTGTAGTAAACCGATATTTTCTCACGGAGAGCTATATGTAGCATTATCTAGATGCCAAAGTCCAAATAATATATTTATTCAGTTACAGTCAAAGAATAAAACTACGATTAAAAATTTTGTTTAGAGAAAAATTGTTACAGATGATAACTAATTATTTATTTCATTGATCATAAAATCTTATTCAAAACAATTAAGTCAATGTAAAAACTTGTTTTTTTTTTTATGTATCAGCAGTAAAAAGAGGAGTAGGTCTCTTTTTCTTGGTATCAATAAGGTAGTATGAACATAGCAAATCTGATTACTTTTGTTATTAGATAACTAAAAATACTTTAAGCTCAAATATTGCTTAAGTTAGCGATGCAAATAGAGGGACCACTATAACAAAAAAGTTTCTCAATGATTACCTCAAGGTAGAGTAAAAAAATCGTTAAAATGATACATTTTATTCGTGATTTTTTTTGTAAATTAATAAATAAAATTGTCAAAACACTAATCTAAAATTAAAGTTCTTACAGATTACTTGATTTGCTTCTTATATAATATTTAAAAAGAAGTTGCTGCTCAAAATGTCAAAAACTTACAAGTATTTAAATATGGGAGAAAAAGGAGAAAAGAAAGTAAGATTAAAAAAAAATTTCATTGATAAGGAATACGACTTCCCTTTCTTTGAGTATAACCCCGGTTAATTGGTGGTGGTAACAATCGGCTAAGAATATTATCTGTACCGAGGAAACTCTAAGATAAGGAACCAACACACAAACAATGATAGTGTTTATATGTCGAAGGGCGGGTTCGTTGCCCTGTGTAAAAGAGCGAAGTTGCTCAAATTGCTGATTATGTACAATATTTAAAATAATTATTATCAAGTTTCAAAATTTATCTGTTGAATAATCAATTAATTCCCGCACCATATACAGCAATTGTTTATTAATTATTACTTTATTGAATTCTCCTGAATATTCCCTTAATTGAATTGATTTAGTAATTTAATATCTTTTTTAACTTATTCAATATTTTCCTAATCTAATATCTTTTTTAATTTATTCCTGCCCCTTTTTGGGGTACAGATAATATTCTCAGTTTATACAAACGATTTGAAATTTAACAGCTATTTTTCTAGTTTTTATCTTTAACTATGAAAGGAACTCGCAATCTTACGTGGAGGGGAAGGTTTGCTTAAATAAGTACAATCAATTTATTTTTAATTATCTTATATTTATTCAATCATATGATTCTAAGAAAATTATATCTTCAATTTTTACATGTATTAATTATATTTGAGTAATCGCAATTATTTACGTTAATAATAAAAAAAATATATAATATACTCGATAATTTACTTAAAATTTATCTGCCGTTGTTTAATAGAAAATTTTACATAAATGACAATTTGAATTTTCCCTCCTTAATGTCTCCGCTTAAACATGTTAGGTTAGACAAGCACGAATTTTTATTACAACCGCGGAAGGTTAATGTTAGGTAACTACCTATCCTACCAAATTAAGTAAGGTTAGGTCATTCTCAGGGCCCTTGGGTGTCTTGAGCACTGCTCAAGTCGTCGACCCAGGAACTTTGCCTAAGAACGTGGTCGCTAACCCTAGTGCCTTGACTACTTGGGGATGCGTCGTCTCCACGCTTAAAGCGGTCGAGCACCGAAATTCCAAGTAGGAACCGGTTAGTGAAAGTGTTACCTGTAGGTGGTGTACAAACTTACTTTTCAGCTCTCGGCCTTCGTACTTCGTCTCTTTCTCTCCCTTTGTGCTCGTCGCGGTATTATACCGGTGCACGGGAAAATTCCAGGTCTGGGTGAGCAACGGAGTTTCCGCGTCCCAGGCTCACTGGAAGAGAACTCCTCTTTTACATTGCGCGCTGGTGCCTTTTATGCTAACGCTTTTTCCTTTTGAGTAGCAGGTTTTCCCTTCTTTGGGTGAACGCGCTCTAGCGTTTTCTTAACGTACTAGATGCTCATTCCCCGCGCGTGGCGTTCAAATTTGAATTTTCGTGTTTCACATAGAAATGAAATATATGTAAAAAAAAATGTGTACTGTTGAACTGTCTATGAGACACATTTTTTATTACAAGAAAATGTAATAAATATAAGAATATAAATATGAATGTAAAGCGTGTATTATAAATTCTAGGTGATAGAAGTGCCTCCTTGCAGGAATAAATATGAAATTTATTGTAAAATTAAGAAAAATTTTAATTTAAATAGAAACAGTATAACATCACATACTATATAAAATAAATTACTGTATTTGCTATGTAAATTTGTTTGGAGGGAATGAGAATGCTTGAGGGGATGACGTATATTTTCCTTTCAAAATGGAAAACAATAAATAATTGTTAGTATCTTATTTACACATATAGATCGTCCAGGAGAGTAGAACACCAGGGGCGAGTCGCTCTCCTAATTTTTCGCTTTACAGCTAAACTTGTACGTAATCGACAATTTTTATAACATAAGGAATAGACCTTGATAAAAAAATAGAAATTTCGCGCATGCAAGTTCATTTTATTGAAATAAGTTAACAAAACGTGTAGTACATAGAACGAATATTAAAACTTAAGTTACAATTTGAGAAAAAATGTGTTATGTGTACATAAATAAAAAAGTCATACTTGCGTACGCGTCGATGAACGGTGAAGAAAGTAATTGAACAGAATAATACGTTACAAGTTATCTTGCTCGTCTTTGAAGACGATAAATGTCCTATGAGTAGGCTGGTCAAGCTAATCGCGTCCTCATTGGCACTAGTTAAAAGTTATGCTCGTAGTCACGAGCAAAAAAAAGAAGACAACCAAAGCTTAGTTACCATCGTCAATCCAAGAATTATTTTAGCAAGTGAATAGACAGCGAGAGTAAGAGCTCAAAAACAAAAAGGAACGGTTGTCTGGCTGGGAGGGGAAACAAGTGAGGCCAAAAGCAAACGATGTGCAACCACCTAATAACAAAAATCAATCAAATCGTCGATGGTGGCAAAAATATTGTTAGCCCTTGAAACACAAAAGACTTAAATCTAAGTATGATTAACCTTCTTTGCCTAGATTTTGAAATTAGGTATTAATGAGATCTATTACATACGTAAGGTTCTGGATTGAAAAATAAAAAATCCATATTACTGTATTCAATATAATGAATATTTGCAATAATAGTAGTGGTATGAGTGATCATGATATATGTAATAAAACGAGTAAAAAAACACCTGTATTCTATTCGCCATCTGCTGCGCAAGGGAAGTGTATGAAAGTGTTAAGTTCTGAAGGCACTTTTGTAGTTATAGGAATTATCATGTATAAAATTAAAAGTACTAAATACATCCTCGACAAATATAACCGTATAAACTCTTTTTTGCTTATTGACAAAATTTACCAATATTGTTAAAAAAAATTATACTTTGACTTGCATTAGGCACCCAATCAAAACTTAGAAAAGTCCTTACGAGAAATAAGGCTCTAGATAAAATGGAACAAACCAGGTGTGGGTCTCGGAACCCACTACAGATGTGAAACATTAAAGAATATATTATTATATACAATTATATATTATTATATATAATTGAACTTGGTAGTATTTGGTTGTCTATGATGAAAACAGTAGTTTTCGCACGATAAGTGCTGTTGTCTTCAGGGCTATTTTGTGGTCTAAGGGACCTACAAAACAGGGCCTAAAAGACGTAAGGCAGTCACGGAGCAATATCGCGTATGTAGAGAATCCTATTTTTTCTACCGAGCGCACACCTGACTCTCAAAAACGCGTGAAATAAAAACAGTATTTCTTTTTTTTACTCTAAATAATCTTCCTTTCATATTTTTATATTAAAAAGACAGTTTACTTACAAATGTGTATTTTTATCACTGAGTATTATGAATTAGGAAGCAGCAAATTATGTTAATGTGTTTTTTTATTCATTAACATATAAACAACGAGAACAAAAAAAAAACAATAATACACGGCAAAAAGTATATCAATACTGCCTACCTACACATAGGTACATACGTTAGTTTAACAAATGATCGTGCGTATTGTTTTCTCTGTCTCTCTTTCTCTTTTTGGACACCTGTTTTCTTCGTAGTTGCGCACGTGCGCGAATTGCGTTGGCTCTTTACTAAAGATGAATTAAAATAGAATTTGAATGAACACAATCGGAAGACCCCGGGAAAACTTTGCTTTTTGGTCGAATAATAATATTTAAAAATAATCCTGTTCACAGAGAAGAAATTTTTTTTTAATGATGAAAAAATGATACTAATGAGGGATATTCTGCCGTGTGGCGGCGCTCCTGAGGGCATGGGGGTAAAAAGCGCCAAAGTCAAACTAAATTAAATTTCTAAATTTTTACATATAAGAGACAGATACAAAGTATGAAAAAAGACTGCAATATACAAAAATAATTTTTAAAAAATAGTTATAATCGTTCTATTAACATATATAGCAAGAGTTGGCACATGTAAATATATCCTACTCATTAGATGAAGTACCAGTAATTTATTAAATATTCAATACAAGTTATGTGAGCTTTTTGATGCTTCTTTCACCGTCCCCCATTTTTTATAATTTTTATCATTACACAATGGATAACCGTCGTAGTAAAAACTACTGAAAATGGACCAACAAACAATTAATTCTCGAGCTGAAAAAAAGAAGTGCAAAGACAACTGGGAAGAAGGCTGATTTAGTGCAAAGGTTTGCCGCGTATTTAATGTTTATGAAAGATGATGGTTCATCATTATAAATTTTTTATAGGCTCACTGATTACGACAAAATATGTATTAAGGCTACACCTGAAATTGAAGAAGAATATACATTAATTACCCCTGATCCTAAAAACTACAGAGACTTGAATGCGTCGCATCCTTTATCACTAACAAATAACTTTTATGTAAAATATTTCAATTCAATACAAGTTAAGATTCATAACGAAAAAGGAGAAAAAATATACAATGATAATTACTTGCTGTATCTAAGAAGAGCTGTAAATCAAGAGAATGAAACATTTTTGCTGGCATGAATTGCTTCTCAGTTTAGAAAAGCTATTGTTTACAATGTAAATATTAAAATTACACCTATAAATATTATTTCTGATACTCAGTGTGAGTGTGCTGCTGATAAGGGACCAACAGCTTATTGCAAACACGTATTTATGGTTTTTGAAGCTATCAAAGACTTTTTGATGAATAAAAGTATAAAAACAACGGAAACATGTACAGAAATATTACAGACATTTCACCAAGCTAAAAAACACCTAGGCTCACCACTCAAAAAAAAAAAAAAAAAAAAACCATACGAACAAATGTGATTTCACATAAAAATAGCAGGTTATATTTACATGTGCCAACTCTTGCTATATATGTGAATAGAACGATTATAACTATTTTTTAAAATTATTTTTGTATATTGCAGTCTTTTTTCATCCTCTGTATCTGTCTCTTTATTTATGATATTTATTTCAATCGTTACAAGAAAGGGCTACAAATTTCGAACACTGACTATTTAAAATTGTATTCTGTCATTCGCGACGCTAATTCTTATATTATCTACGACATCGTTAATTACGTATTTTGAGACGACATAAATGACGTCTTCTAAGAATTTGTGAGCTTCGTATTTTGCAACGTCGTAAGCAACGTCATATCAACATCAATTTAACGTCAAAAACGACGTTCCTTACGACGTCGCAAATAACGTCATAAATAACGTCGTAGCTCGAAGTAGGGGTAAGACAAAGCATCCCCGGTCCCAACCTAACGCTCTCCACCACCGCTTGTGACGGTAACTACGTTGTATTACCCCTTCGATCCCTACACCTACGTACCTCTCTCCGGGCCTCTTGGATTTTCAAATCTACCGTGCACTATTCGCATAAGAATTCCTAATTATCTTCAGAGTAAGGGAGTACTGACAGTTTACACAAATAGGGCTAGAAAATATATGTCTATAATCCATCGACGTAACTTTTAAATGTGGGGTATGGAAGGGGATATTTCGGAAATATAAGAGCTAAAATAATACTGGGTCCGCAGTTTTATTACTTTGTGACGACAATTACAAAGACTACTTTTTACTTGATCATTAGAGCGCGTGAGAATAGAAGTGGTAGGGACAAAAAGGAAGAGAAAAATTTTTTAAATTACTTTTTTTTAAGTATAAATTGGTATAACATTGAGTCTTTACTTTCCTTCATACAACTGTGACTCAGTTTGGTCATTTTTAGTAGTAACATTCAATGTGAGTAGAAAAAATAGTTAAGATAGAAAGGACATGGAGAAACTTGTCATTAATTGTGCTCACTATGAAGGATTTTTAGTTTATCAACATGATTCATGTAAACTTACATTGATGCATTATCACATGTACCAATCGATGGGAGAAGGGAACATGTCGTATAAGTGCAAGAGCCGTTATACGTCAATATTGTACAAGAAACTTGTTCAAGTAATATACATCTGTTAATGACTTAAATAAAACTAGAATTTTCGATATAAAACTGTACAGCTTCCGTTAGCTATACCCTACTCTAACTCTGGATTTCTAAGTTCAAGAGGTTTTCCTCGCAAAATCAATAACGCAGAAATATTTGGCATTCACAGTCCGATATGAATTATTCTTCAAAAACTTATCTTCATCCACTTCATAATTTTCACACATAGGCGAGTACTATAATACGCTGCAAAAATGTCAATGTGTGCGTGTGTACTTATGCTTTGTTTGCACCAGCAAGGAAGAAAGTCTTGGTGTCTAGCAAAAAATTCAAACTTTTTTGCAAATTGCTTTTGCCACATTCGTATGCATAACACATCATGCCTGTTATATACATATAACTATACTACAAAGTCACATTTTCACAAAAAAAGCCACGCACTTGCATGTTTAAAAAAACATAAAAGAAATGTATACTCCAGTGCATAGGCTTTGTAAGCAAAAAAGAGTATGTGAATGCTCATAACCAATTAATATAATATCAATTAAGTGGACAGTATGAAATTTGGAATAATTATAACTTTTCCAAGGGTACAACTCAACATTAAATTTGTGTACACTCGTATTAAAATTTTTTTAATTGTATTCGTTATCCTGATAATAATTTTTTTCATGTGTGAATCTGAAAAAATAGAACGTCAATAAATTATTATTTAAGGTATTTTTTATTTACGAGAGTCCTTAAGACTCGCATACATCCTTTTCATTCCCTAACAATAGAAATATTATCATAAGGCTATTAAATAATTAAATAACTATGCGTATTGTGAGAAAATCTTTATGTTGACTGACTAACAAGAATTCATTATTACACATAGTAAATCATAACTTGAATAAAAGTGTAAGTTACCAAGATTTCAAGATAAAACTAACCGCTTTTCATCAATATAATAGTTAAGTTACTGAGCTATTACAGACTTGCATATTTCAAAACCAGAGAAATATATATACACAATCACTTAAGCTTTGTAGAAGTCAAAACACATTCGACAAATACGTTGTACAGAAGGGTTCAACATTCAGAGTCCAATCTAAGGCATTCAAAAAAAAAAATTTGGCTTTGGACTATTTTCGACCATTGATGAGAGTTAAATGTATCTTGCTTATACATAAGTATTCAACATTCAAAGTCCTATACAAATTAAAAATTTTAATTCGTCCTATAAAGCACGCATCACATCTACACGCTTATGGACAATTAGTGAGGCAGATGTTGCCGCTATTGGTGGTAAATGTTTTCACTTATTTTAAAAGAGAAATAATTCTTTAAGTTGAAAAAATCAAAGTTTCTCAAAAGCGTTTCCAAATAAAACGTTTGGAGAACTTCTAGTGTGATACTCTAATAACTCAGTTTCTTAATACTTTGGTTACTGGGGCGTAGGGACTGTTCGCTGCACAGCCCGTCAAATAGGAGTGGTCAGTATTTCGACTCACATGGGAAGAAAAATACGATTTTCTAAGTGAAGAAAAAAATATTGAGATTGGTCTTCTTTACATACATATATTTTTTTTTTGCCCTGTATGTCTTGAACTATGAAGTAAATGACAGTGCTGCCTCTTTTCGTTTTAGCTGAAAACTGAAAATGGTGTAAGCCAGCACAGCCAACTACTTTCCTGTAACTAAAAATTGTAACGCATTATACACAACAGCGTTTTATGAAAGGTGTATGTGCACTGCAAAATCATGATGGATCACAACGATTGCCACAATTGGAGGCCGAGCACACGAACTCCCAGCCAGCCCCTGAGTCCGACAGCCTGACTGACGCATCACCATCTAGTCTCCTTAGTCGAAGTAAGCCTTAATAATTTAGCCCATTAGGTCTTTTTATAAAAGAAATACAAAGCCCCATCAGATGCAGTTACCTTGTATTACCCTGGTCCGATCATCCGGTTCGACCGTTCCTCTAAGAGCTCCGTTGTGTGGAGGAAGAATGTATGTGGCTAATGTCAGAAGACAGCCTGTGAATTATTCTTTGTCAGTGTAGTGTGAGTGTAGTTAGTGCTCTGAAGATAATGTTGTGACTATCGCTTACCCTAATACACAACGTGATGGTATGTATCTTGGTTTAAAACTCTCTCTTTTGTTCTGAGCTGCAAATGTGTGATCTTCGTCAAGGTCTTGCATATCTTGGAGAAAGACTATTATTATAACTATTAATTGTATCATTGTTATCATGATTATTATTATTATTATTATTATTATCAGTATAATTATCAGTTTTGATACTATAGTTATTCATATTATTATTATTATTAATACCATTATTACTATTATCATTATTATAAATATAATTATATAGTTACGTAGTAACGACGGCAGTTTAAAGATATTATTCGACAGTTAACAATAGATTCGTTTAATTTTCCAAAATATACTGATACTCTGCCATGAATTATTTTGTCACTTTCTCAACGATATTTTCATAGTGAACTGTAGGGCTGCTTGGTTTCTAGAGTATTGAAGTATTAAAGATGGCATTTAAGTGAGATGGCAGAAGAAGAGGAAGATAATTACCGTTGGGTTACGATACTAAAGCTGAATTTGTGTGTAGTTGATTTGCAGTAGCAACAAATATCACTTAACTTGGTTTGATGATGCACCGTATTATGTTACTTAAACTGGCAATTTGCGTTGGTGTTGTCCCCATTACCTTGAAAATAATGGTGCGTTCCCCACTATTATTAAGGGTTGAATATCTAGCGAGATAAAATTTGCATCACTTTGGAATCACGTAACGTTCGTAACCTTTTTTTCCTAAAATTGTTCTAAAAGGCTGGCGTCTGTTTAGCCCACTGTACTGATGAAGGCTCGCTTTTGTTTGCATATCTCGGTCACAGTAGTTGTTGCAAGTGGTTAATGAGCTAAAGGCAACAATAAATCACCCCATCTACTTAAAAAAGTCGTCTTAACTTTTAACATTATTTTAACGATCATTTTAGAGTATCTTATTCGTAAATACCTGGTGTTTAAAGTTAGTATTACAGTGCATATATCTATTCATGTAAGACTAGGTGAATTAGAAAAAAGATAATGTTTGGGGTTAATGTGTAAATGGAGAATTTAAAAAAAATGTACATGTTTTTGATGAAAGAAAGAAGGTTTCAGTAATAGGGACTGTTGCGGGGTACTACTGATGCGGATAAACGAGATGAAAACTTCGTCCTCAACCAGGCCTGTGTTCCCCGGATACCCTCGGTGACGCTTCCTACAATATGAATGCGTGGGTGTCGTTCACCAAGACACCACGGGGGCCAAGTATCGCGTTGACATTGGATATCGTCGCCTCTCGCGACGACTTCAATACAACACAAGGGAAAGAAATCGGGCACACAAGAAATAAGCTCTCATGAGTCTTATTTTAAATGAGGAAACATATTCAAAAATAAGTATTAAATACAATAAAATATGCTCGCAGGTGTATGCGTGTGTGTCTATGTTTGATTGCAAATTACTTAACGTGCTCGCGGCGCAAACTTGCGAACCGGGCAGACAATGCGGGCTATTCGAGAGCCACTGCTCTTTACAATTAGCTGCCTGTTGGTAGGTACTTACGGGCACTGCTAAGCTCTTAGGCGATGCCTCTGCTAGGCCGGATCTGGAGTAGCGGTCGAGTGGGAACGCTGAGGCCAGTAGGCATCCCTACTGGCAGCGTTCGAAGGACGAAGTCGTCGAGGTTGACCCTGGTGACCTTGAGTCCGGCGTCACCTGCTATCTCATCAGGGCCAGGACACTTCTTAGCAAGCACCGAACCAGGGGCACTCAAGCGCAACCACAGTTGCAACGATCGTCATGATCGCCAAAAATGGAGAAAATTCCAACCGACGCTTCTCGCGTAAAAACCAATAAATCGCTTCTCGCGTAATAGCCTTGAGAAAATTGCTTCTCGAATTCTATTTCCCTATTGGTCCTTGCCTATCGATGATGGCTTGATAGTATCTCACCGTCACAGGACATAGGTCACGCAAATCGTTGGTGTTATTCACACTAGCATTCTCAAACGTCATAATACGTATGTGCATACTTGTTGTTGAAAAGTTATGATAATTTTTTTTTTAAAGAAATATTGTCTCTAGAAAGTGCTTATACCGTAACAGAGTTTGTACGCTTTGTTTGTTACAGCCAAATTGTACTGAAATTGTATATTGAGCCAGGAATTTTTTTTTATTTAAAAAAAGTATCACATACATGTAGCCATATACAAAGTTAGTTTTCAGTTGCCAGAGAAAACTTTCATGAGTGCTGCATAGTCAGATTTCTTGACATTTATAGAAGTTACTATATGTTTTCAGATCGTTTTTGAATTCATCAAGTTCGTTTATTGTCAGAATTACATAGCATCTTCTCTGTAACAATCTAAGCAGCAAAGATAGCTTTTTCGTCCAGTTTATGGTAATGTATTACTAACTTTCAGGAGAAAACTGCTATAAAAGCGGTTTGATTTATAATTTTACCGCCTGCTAATACTTTTATTTTAAATTCTCATTTTTTAGTGTAACAGTAAAGAATAACAGAAATTGCTTGACGGATGTAAAACGATCGTCTGTTAAAAGTATTTTGTGTATCATAATAGACGTACAGAGAAACTGGGTTGCCTGAAAAGTTAGATAAGTAAGTATAGCTTTTTACAATTTTCTTTATTTGTAATACACTAGCCTGTGAGGGATTATTCTTTCAATTACTTCTTCTGCAATTTATTCTTTCAATAGTTTTGCAATAAATATTTGATAGAATGAATTGATTTATTGATTACAATTTTTAAAGTGGTAAATATTATAAGGATCTTAGATTAAACGCGCAATTAATCATTCGGTTGAGTCGAAAACGAGTAAAACGTACAGGCTGCCACGCGAGTGGTGGAGAAGAAAGCTTTGCAGCACGGACATGTATCGTAGCATGTCGAGCGCGCAGTCAAGGATATGGTTTCGTGCTCGTTTTCGTTTGTGTTTAGGCGGTATTGTTTTACACCATTGTCCTGTACCATCGCGCTACTTGGTGGACTTTACCCGAGAGACGCAAGGTAAATCGAGGGGAGAGGGATTTGGAGCCGACAGTCAAGACGAGAAAAATTGAGAAGAGGTGGCTGGGGCAAGTACATTTCAAGGCTACAGTTGGCATAGAGCGGTCTATAGTTTTCACTGTGATCTCAAGTAGTTACTGGTTTGATCGGATTTTCTTTGTTTCATCGTGCAAAGTGAGTCTTTACATAATTTGCAAATGGGTTTCACGTGTTTAGTACGACGCGCTCAAATCCTTTATTCATTACTGTCGGTATCCGTTTTATTCTTATAAACGTGCTGCGAGTGAACACGTTGAAAATCTGCGTCAGCTTAACCGTGTCACGGTGATCGAGAGCGAAAACAGTGCGAACGCACACTTCACACCTACTTCATACACACAGCCTTGTTCACACCAGTAAATTGTTTGTTCCTCAAATTTTACATTCTTTCTTGTATCGGTTATTCGTTATTGCCAGGGGTTTTCTCTTCAGAGTTCTTTCTTTGAATCACAAATATATCTTTGTTGTGGCTCATAAACAACGTCTTCTTTATTTCACCTAATACTATCCCTTCCTTCATCATACGTTGAAGTCAGTAAGTTGTACAAATCTCAAGTTCAGTCAATTTAGTAATTCTTTTTTAAAACCCACGTGAGAATAAGGTTTTTCTTAGTGTTTAAACAGTTCATTTCTAAATCTGTGTATTGATCCTAGTTAAAGTTAATTTTTGATTTTAACGTAACATCTTGGTTTTTACTAAGTTGCTCATTTTTATCGCAGTTTCCCATTTATTTAATAAAAAAACAAGTTGGCAGAGGGCTGTACTCCGCTAAGCACATTCACACATGGAACACAGTTTTTGCATTACTACGCACAGATAATATAACATTTTTATACACACATGCGTTCTAAAAACGAGGCTGACCGTGTTATACGTCAGTATGTTTTTAGAATATAAAAGACACACCTAAGAGCTAATACACGCCCACACACAAATATAAATATAGGTCATTGTAAAAAAACTTGGGCGCTTAAAAAGTTATTTTTACCCCTGACAAAGTGACTCTTATCATCACTTATTCTCGCTCTATTATAATTTGTTAAGTAAAAACTAAGAGAAACAAGTAGTGGCACCTCCTACATACGTAAGCATCTCTAAATACGTACAAATCTTAGATTTTTGCTGGTTACGGGAATAACGCACTTTTTCAGAATTACGATAAGTTTAATGTTTTTGAGAATTTTCTTCAAGTGTATCAAGCTATTTGTTTACTTTTTCTCTATTTTCAGGTTATGTTACATTTTTTTCTGTAAAACATTTTTTTATTTTTTCTATCAGTTAAATGTTTCACTATTATCATTTTTCATTTTCTTTCTTCATTAACTTTGAAATTTTTCAATTTTGAAGAACTTTACATTATTTTTTCTCAAAACCGGGGCCATTCTCAATACTTAAATCTGCTACCTACGCGAAAAAATATATCTGTTTAAATAAATAACAGTAAAATTTATTTTTTGGGGTTATGGAAATGGCAGTTACGGTAGTGACAAATCGTCTTAAAATATGGATTACTAAACTAAATAATTATTAAAAAATATTTTCCGCATATTTATAACTTGTATTTACCATCTCATTCGAGTTCTCACCACTTAAAATATGTACATACACCTTGACAATAAGATGCAGCCAGTAACGGTAATGACCGGTTTCATTATTTTTCAAGTGCACGAGAAGAAAGACTGACACAAAAAAGAGTTTTTCAATTTCTCAACCACCTTGTGGGTTTTCCCACAGAGTCCATACAAATAAAGATAGATAACATCAGTGGGGACCCCACTAAAGTCAAAGAAGCGATTGGACTGCAAGAATTTGTGCAAAAAAATTAAAATTAACAAATACAGAGACACAATTTGACAGACAATATGTGCTACGGAATATTTTTTGAGAATATTTTTCCGTACAGTTAAGTAGGTAATTGACTTAACTTTAAGATATCTCCGTATAGAAAGTTAAAAGAATCGAAATTTTCTTCTAATGAAGGTAGAAAATATGGAATTTTTACCGGAGACAGGTTACGGTAATGATATTTTAACACTATATTTTTTGTTCAAGCTTGCAAATCATATCTGATTCGAGATTTTTCGTATGAATACGAAAAAAAAAAAAAATTGCTTTTTATTAGATTTTCGTGTATAAATATTATTTTATTAATTTAGCTGTTTTTAAGGAGCAAAGAAATGAAAAACCTAAGTTTTTTTACAATGATCCATTCATACATATAGTAATACATTAGCTCCACTAGCCATACATGCTTATGTATATATATATATATNTTTGTGTATATATATATACTGTGCCATCGGTATATGTATATATATATTTGTGTGTGTGTGTGTGTGCGCGCGCGCGTGTGTGTGTGTGTGTGTGCGCGCGCGCGCGTGTGTGTGTGTGTGTGTGACATTTTTCACATATCAGGGTATATAATCCTCGTGCAGGCTCGACGAGAGAGAGAGAGAGAGAGAGAGAGGGAGAGAGAGAGAGAGAGATAAACCACACATATATATCGTGCTCCGTTTCGTTGCGAGCGGCGCTGGGATTTGACTGGGAGCTCGAGCAGAAGCCTTCTAGCCTTGGACTAGAGCAGTCGAGTCTCTGAGCCCCTTAGCCTGTAGATCTGCCTCTTCTCTTAGCCTTGTCACTATTTTGCTCGTTTGTTGCTGCTCATCACTGCAGTGCTGCACTTCTGTTGTCGTTGGTTGTGACTGCCATTGAGGCTTAGTTTGTGTCAGGATCTCTCTCTCTTGTTCCACTTCGCACGAGGTAGACCAATATACTTATCTGTAATATAAGCCACCAGTACATCAATTGCTGAAACGGCTTTTCTTAATCAATTATGAAACAGTGCCAGAGTTACAGCTCGAATTAAGATATAAATCATGAATAATTTTATACTGTTCATGAATCATAACTTTGTTACGCGACTTTCCTCGCAAGTTAAATTATCTACAGTTTTATACATAGTCTTACATATATTCATTCTTCATTATATTGAATAAATCAGTATCTAAGTTGACAAAGAAGAATAAATCGAGTTTGTCGCAATCAACTCTAAGACCTCAACCTCGAGACTAGTAGCCAGCATGAATCTCACGACCCACACTAACTCCTGCTGTACGAGATCTCCTTTCGATGCAGCAATTTACATACTGTTAACAGCTTCCACAGCGTATATCATCTTTCGACAAAACATTTGGTAGCAGAGCGTACGGAGCTTTTTTGCTGAGCAAAATTCTCGAAGCATTTGGTCAGCCATTTTGTTTTTTGCAATAGGAGTGCAGTTGGTGACGTCACAGCTTCTTCACACTCAGCTTACAGCAGCTGCCACCAAGGTTCCTGGTGTCGTCCCACTCTAGTCGTCGCCCACCGTCTCCTTCGCTACTCGAGATAGCCAACATTCATCGACAGCGCTCAAGTCCAGCGAGTGGAGGAGGAGTGAGGAAATTACCACGGCGTAAAGCAGGTTGTACTGTATGCCATTCCTTCTTTCTCTCTCTACCTCGTTAAACTTACATCGCCTATTTCGTGCTCGGAGTCTTCGTAGCTCTTACACGCACCTGTAAGTGTTAAATCATTCAGCTATAGGCCATTTCCAGCGTTTTTTACGCGCACCCTTTGTGAATACAAATTCTCGTTGTAGTACGAGCCTATTCGCTCTCTCGCTCGCTTGCTTATAACGGTTTATACAATTTAGATAGCCCCAAAATTTCTAACAAAAAATTTCGTTAAAAAAAAAAAATTGTAATATCTCTTGTTTCTGGTAATAATAGAGAAACTTCAGGAACTCTTAAGCGTTTAAAAGGCGCTGGCCTCAGTTATCCAAAAATTTAAAACGACGATACTCAAAACTTCCTTAGATCAGAGGTCAATTAGTTGGTTTAAGACTCAACACAAATTACTACAAGGATATTGGAAGTGTTTTTTTGACACACATTTGCAGCTCGTTGCAAACCAGGAGTCAATCAGGGACGATGAATATTTCAAAGAAGAGATGTTCGACAATATATCCAATTATTTCTCTCAAATCAAGACCCTTATTTTAAACTCTCTCAATCCTGGTCGAAGTGAAACATCCATCGCAGCTAATACTGACTTTCTTGATGTCCAGTCTGACTTTCCTCGTTATCGAAACCCGTTGCTGCCAATAGATCTTTCGCAATTCTCAGGCAAGCAGCTTGAATGGGAGACGTATAAAGGAATGTTTTTAGCTCTCGTACATGATGCTCCCACTATTCCACCAAGTTTAAATTTACAATATTTAATTCGTTCATTAACTGGTGAAGCAGCTAATCGTTTGAAAAATCTGCAGGTTACTGCTGATAACTATATGGGTGCGTGGTAATTGATACGAGAAAGATATGATAGCAAAAAGGTCTTGCTTTCGACTCACATGACGAATGTTATAGCTTGCATCGTCAATTGCACCGCAACTCTTAGATGTCGTAGGTGCAAGAATTCGCATAATTCCCTACTTCATTTTGATATACCCCCTAGTGATAAAGACAAAGCCCCCAAGTCTAGTGTTCAGTCTTCAGAACGACAAGACTCATTGATGGGTGTCTCCCCATTCGTTGGTACTACACAATCGTCAATGATGCACAAACAATCGGATAAGAAAGTCACCCTTTCATGCACCGCTAGAATTTTGCAGTCCGACTCTAATGGTAAAACGATATCAGTTCGTGCTTTAATTTATCCAGGAGCTGAAGTTTCGTTCGTCTCCACTCGGGATGTTCAACAGCTCAACGCTAGTACCAAGCGCTACTTAGGAAGGTGATAGGCTTGGGTGCAAAGGAGTCAGCAAAATCACATGGCACGGCTCATCTAGTGCTCTTATCACCTCAAGACAAAGATTTTCGAACCGAGTTCTCAGTTCTAATCCTCGATGAGCTTACTCGACCTTTGCCTAGTAGACAAATTCACATGCAAGACTGGCCTCACCTTCATAACCTTGAACTCACTGATCCTTTCTACTTTCAGCTGGATACGGTTGACTGCGTGCTGGGTATGGATACTTTCCCACTTATTGTTAAGCATGGCATACGTAAAGGTTCTACCGGTACCCCTGTAGGACAGTCGTCAGTCTTCGGATGGTTGATTTTAGGCAAACTTTTGCCTCAGCCTGATACTGTTGATACCCAAGTCCAAACTTTTCATGCGTATGCTGAAAAGTCATTGTCGGATACAATCCAACTCTTTTGGGAGTCGGAGGAGGTCCCCTCGCAAGAGTTACTAACTCCAAAAGAAAAATTTTGCGAAGAACTCTTCGAAACTACTTACACTCGAGACTCTACAGGTCGCTTTGAAGTTCGTTTATCACTATCGTCTACACCCAAATTCTCAAACTCTCGTGAAATAGCAAAAGCGTGCCTACTGCGCTCAGAGCGTTGCTTAAAATTGAATGCTACTCATCGTCAAGCATACTCTGAATTTATGCTGGAGTATGTAAAACTCAAACACATGGATCCAGTGCCTTCGAAAATACTATCTCGTGATAGTTATTACTTATCTCATCACTCGGTTATTCGTTTCGATAAAATACCCGTAGTTTTCAATGCGTGTCAAAAAGACGCTACTGGACAGTCCTTGAATGACTACTTGTTACCTGGTCCCAAGCTGCAGTCTGATATAACATTGATTATAACTAATTGGAGATTTTTCAAGTTTGTTTTTACATCAGATGTATTTAAAATGTTTCGTCAAATATCGGTGCACCCTGAAGATCGATTGGCAGAGGATCCTCTGGCGTCCAAGCGACACCTAGCCAGTTTAAGAGTACAGAGAGTACAAGAACTGCTGGTATGGAATATCATCATCCATTTATATATGCGTATATCACCTTTTGACAAAACAGACATATTGTGTGAATTTCACAACTAAATTTTGTTTCTGCCTGTAATACAATTCGTCTGTATTAACTTCGGGATTGTAACACCCCCCATCTTAGATCGCTGCCAACCTCAGCAACTATACTTCGAACGAGAATTTATGTTAGGTAAGTAGGCGAATGAATACGGTGTTAATTCATATAAAATTTTTTAACTGATAATGTTTGGATACATATTGTGTTGTGATTGAAAAACTTTTTTTTTGTTAATATTGAGAAAAAAATAAATCCATGATTTTTTACTCCTGTTTTCACCCTAAATCAGAATAGTTGAGAAATAATATATAGCTATGCAGCTGCTAAGTAAGAATATGTGCATTAGGTATTAATGATGTTATATGTTTTGCTCTCTTAGTTTTTTTATTTATTTTTTTTGTGAGTTTCTTTTAAGTTTTTAACTCATAGTGCAATTAGAATCTTAATGGTGGCATGCAGTAAATAAAGCGGTGATGACTTTTGTTTATACTTCAGAATTGTAGTTTATGCACTACTAAATAACTGGTGAAGGAAGAATAGAATTAATGCGAATAGGTTTTTATCTGCATAAAGAGAAAGAAAAAGAAGAGATGTATGAGAATATTAGAAATGAATCTAATTTTATCGATGGGTAAGTATTAAAGCGAGTAATTAAATTTATAGACATTTCTCATCTATTACGAGATTTCCAAGGCAACTCAATTTTTTCAGTTAAAATTACGATTTGAAGAAAAATTGTCATACGTATCAATTAAAAAAAAGTGCCACCTTAACCAGAATTTGAACCTGGAACTCATTTCTTGCCGGAAAAGTGCGTTATCAATTCGCCATCGAGGTCTTAGCGACTCATCTTCTCAATTGCTACATTTTTTCTACAAACCGTAGTTTTAATTGAAAAAAATCAAAAAAATTAATTTCTCGCACTAATACTAACCTATTAAAATTAAATTAATTTTTAATATTCTTATATACCATATGAGCAGGCATGGACTGAAAAAACGCTGAAAATATAAAATGCAGCAATTGAGAAGAGGAGTCGCCAAGACCTCAATGGCGAAATTAGTAGCGCATTTCCCTGGAAAGAAAGAAGTTCCAGGTTCAAATCCTGGTCGAGGTGGCACTTATTTTCAATTGCTACGTATGACAATTTTTTGACAAATCGTAGTTTTAACTGAAAAAATTGAGTTGAATTGACAATCTCATAATGGATAGGAAATGTTGATAAATTCAAGTACTCGCAAAAAAAAAGAGATGTTGAAGATTATTGTCGATCTCCTTAAAGACTTTTCTGGCAGTAAATCAAACATGTAAGACCGTCTTGAAAAGTGAATGTAACACTTACAATATAAATTTTCTGAATCTAAAAGTGATTTTTATCTGCAGCACAAATAAATTTTTAGCTACGTTATTTTTTCAGCTGGAGTTGAATGTGAAGTAACTTTTAATTATATCAGTACGAGCGGCCCCTCCCCATCATGGCTTTGCCCGAGACTTACTAAATGGAGCACCGTAGTGTGTGGTAATGTAATGTGAAATGTTTTCAGTTAAAATTTTTACGTATATTTCTGACACTTCTTAAAGCATAAATCTTCTCATTAAAAATATATGTGCTCCGAATCCATACAGTTAATTTGGTTATGTAAAAAGCTGTAAAAAGTAAAAAAATATGTATTTATGCTAAAAAGTACCGTGCATTCCTTATGCCATAAAATAATTGGTGACCCTAAAAAACCGTTCATTTGCAGTTTCTCCCGTATAATCTATAAACAGGTGTACTTTTTTAAGATGTACATATTTAAAACTCACAAAAAATATATATAATTTGAAGGAAATGTTTTCTCTTATCTTATAACTGTATTACCACAGCAACAAAATCTTGGAGTTTAATATCTACATTTTTTTATCGCCACAAAAGTACAAATACGTATTCTACCTATTTAAAAATGGGGAAGATTCGAGAGATCACTATGAGAGTTACAATGAAAAGCTGATCGATTTTGATGTTGTTTTAATCTCCATAAATGTTCAGCGTGATTTTTTTTATGCCTAAAGTGTATTCATTAGATGCATTTAAAGATTTCATTTAAATTCGCCCTCGTACAACTTTTGGCATGGTTAGGACTTTTGTGACCCCTAAAGACTGTTTTTTGTCAACTTTGGTATGTTCAAAAATATTTGTTAGCAAGGCAGTTCAACGTCTGATGGCCCTAAAAAGGACCAGTGAACTTCTTAAGTAAACTCTTTCTTGACTGAAGTTTCCAGCAAACGTAATTGCCTCTATACCTCAGGGTAATTATCTCTGATTGGTTATCGTAGCACTACACTGATCAAGAGGTAGACATCAACGTTTGAACTTTTCGAGCTAGTTGTGAAATTCCTTTCCAACGTCTCCTGGTGTAACGTTGAAAACGTTGGTGTCTAAAGCACCTTTTTTTGCGGAATCAGTTGTTTTAGTGATCTAAGGTGAAGATATTGGCTTATGATGCTTGCCCGTTGAAGACTATCCCATTGGCTCAAGTTTATTTATTCTTTATAGCTGTTAGGTTTTCCCAGCGCAGACCTTCAAGAGGATGGGTGATTCCTGGTTGAATAGAATCGAGAGGGTAATATAGCGTCGTCGGTCACCGGGGTCTCCAGCCTTGCAACGAACAACTCCACTCGTAACGTCTGCCACTAAATGACTGACTTGGTTTAATAGTGGCCGACTTTACATGGTCTTTTAGTCAACGAATCGTTTGCAGAAATGGTTGTAAAAATGCATTTCTTGGCAAGGTAGTTTAAACTTAGGTGGCCCTTAAAAGAACCGATGAGATTGATGGTTAAGTAGGGAACGTAAATACTTATAATGGCCCTGAAAAGGGCCAGTGGTGAAATTTCGAGTTGTTTCTCATTACTATTCTTGATGATAGAGAGCCAGCTACGGGTAGCTTGACTCTTATCCTTGGAGTCTCTTTATACGGAGTCCGTACATGAGGGAGGTATGCCACTGACCAAAGAATATCTCGTCTGCAGGTCGTTCCCCAGATAACCAACCGTTCATCGTTAGTCGGGAAAGTGGGCCTAGAGAATACCTTCTCTGTAGGTATGCCGTTGGGACGACGAGTAATAAGGAGGCTGTTGTGGCTGCCTGTACTCTTAAGGGCTGTCTTCCCTGGCTTGCATTTAAAGTAGAAAATTCTCTAATGGCACTAGGCTGGATAGATGAACGGCCACAAAACTCTCAGATCTTGTAGCAGGTTTTGCTCAGTTTATGAATATCTGGAGACCCACGAACAACATTTAAATGAAACGGTTAAGACCATACTCTAAAAAGTCTGAGAGTAACATAAGTTAAACTGAATGGTCTCTGTGGTCAAGAAAAAACACAGGGAAACAAAAGTAATATTTTTAGATTGTATTCAAAATTATTGAATTTACAGCATGACGTCTTATTGGAAAACGAATGAACCACTTGTCCCCTTAAACCTTCTTCGTTACACTTTGTTTATTTTTAAATAAATAGTTGTTGTCAAAGTAACCATGTTTGTTTCTGAAGTAAAAGGAAAGCAACCTTTTTCTCTTGCTCGCCTCTCTAACTCTGCTTTGCGCGTGACTTCTATCTCTTTTTTCGGTTATCCCCGTGCTTTCGATAGAAGAGCCGCACTTTAAGTCAACACACAGCCTGAGTGATACGTCTTCTTTTTACCACCAACCACATGAACACCAGCACAACTATAGATCTGCAACCTGTTGTGTTCGAAGGCTTCCATGCATCTTATTCTTTTAGGCATATTTTAAGGAGTTTAAATAAGAAAAGAACCTGTTATCGTTGAGATAATTCTCCCTACCGTTGAAATCTTCCATAATTAGTACTTTCAAAATACATATGAGCTTTCTCGTTGGCCTAAAAAAAAGTCCACTAGATAATCGCACTTCTGCTACTCGAACCTATTTATCATTATCAGGTAATTCACGAGTAGTAACACCCTTTTTCATTGATTTTGTTTCAAACCATTCTCAGAAATTAAATCAATATCTTTTTTTGTCAAAGAACTTTGTTCTTGAAACCATTTTTTTCACAGAATTTGAATTAGTAAATACTCGCGTAGCTACCTGTGCCAAAAGAAATCAGCAAAATGTTGCGCTATACGCCAATTTTTGTGCGTACATAGCGATCGGTTTTCACATTTTTCGAAACTAATTTTACTTGATTATTTACTAATCAAAAAGTAATTGAAAGTAAGCATCCCATGGGTCAGCAGATACACGTATAAGTGCACGCTAATTAGTACAATGCTCAAATTTGACTGGAGGGGTTATAAGTACCTCCTCTTCGGAAGACTGGCATTTAAATATAATGTTTAATGCTGTTTTAACTAAATAAATGAGGCTCTCCCAAGAGCCTTCTGTATGCGATGCACCTGGAAAATTTAATTTCTATGTAATCTTCTATTGGTATACAAATTTCGTGACTTTATTAAACTCTTTTTCTTTAATCGCATGTTTTAATTTGATATTAATGCCTTAAAAATTTGTTTCAGTATCGCTGTAAATGATCGATGGCTTTCCTCTTCGTGCCATAAAATTTTTGAGAGCCATAATGGTAAAAACCTTTTTAATAGAATAAAACAGTTTGCTATTTATATACTTCTAGTAAAACCTTTGTTATACTTGTGTATATGATCATGATGTATTTAAGTCACTCGTTGTATGAGCGAATCTAGCACTCCAAGGAAATACAACTACGTATCGGAACGAGTTTATAAGCTACACTTGCCAGATGAGCTTGCGTACATACACATTATCGTCTTGTGTGTATGTGATGAATGAAATTTGCGTGTTCTTATAGTACGATTCGTAAGTATTAGCTCGGGATGTACCACGAAAATCCAAGTCAAGCCTAATCGGTAGTGAACTTTTGACGGTAGTTGATGTACAGGTCTTGGTAGATACATACATACATTTTTATAACTTGATGGATACCAAGATTATGAGGTTGTTATGTTCAAAACAAAATATGAATAAAATTTAAGGTTAAACCTTTCATAATTTTCTTAGTAACATTTTGTGTTTTTTATAATCATACATCCATAAGTAAACTTCAAAAATACTATTTGAAACAATTTTTTTTTTTTGAGGATTGATTTCAGTAGATCTTAAAACTGACAGTACTTTTCTCAAATACTTTTTATAGAACATTAACTTTGTATCATATAAAAAAAAATTTTATTAGGTACTTTTTATTAAATGTTTTGCCTCAAGATGTAGAAAAGAATGAAACTTTGAAGATAATACAACATTTGGCAAATTAAACAAAGTGTTTTCTTAATAATAAAAAAACCTTTTTATACAATTATAACATAAATAACATTCAGCAACATTAGTCGAATATTTTGATACTTATAACAATAATTAATTATTATAAAATATTCAAAGGTACTATAGTTGCTGTGGTTGTAATGGATCATGATACTTTAATCAATACAATTTTTAAAAATTGTACAATGGTGCTTGTTTACTGATAACGAAGATTCTTCGAAAGGTTTTTAGTTTTGGAAAACATGCACAGTATTAAAAAATGAAAATCATGTAACAATCATTACACAGGAAATTTCTTTTTGTGTAAAAATGCAAAAAAAGGCTTCCAAGTCTAAAATACTGTCTCTGACGCAACGTACATACAGAGAGCACTATTAACATGCTTCTCTAAATTATATTGATAGGAGAAGAAGGGAATGCCAATGAACAATCAGCTAGGCAACAGGAGTACAGCAGCATCAGCGGGAAAGTACTAGAGTATATAAAGGGGACTACCTGCACATCCATTGGTTGCATAAGATTGAAGGGAAGGGCTTGCCCCACTAGTCACTGACACATTGTGTCTTATGGGCTGCGAAGGTCGATTCACGAATGACGGCTACTTGAATTATTTTTGTTTCGTAAGATTTAGCATGGGTTTCGGGGGTGAAATGAGGGCAGCACCAGTCATGCACCTGGCCTATACACAGTAGCAGTTATGCCAAGTATAACTTTAACAGGGAACATGTAGTAACAGTGGCAGTGGTGGCCATTGCTAAAAGCTAGAGCTTGCCTTAAGGAGTTAGTCTCGAACTGGATGCAAAAGTGTTAACAGCGAGAATATTGGTTACCTTTGCAATTGCTTTGCAGCAAGTAGTAGAAAAGATAGAGTTGAGAGAGTTTTCAAGACGGTGTTGAGAGTGTTAAGAGAGAGACAAAAAGAGACAAGTGTTGTACCAGTCTGCCAGCTGCTGTGTTCTCCTACGACGACGATTTTCCTGGGTTAAATGTACGTGAGTCAGTTAGATTTTGCTGAGAAATCGTGAATCCCTGAGCCTTAGTACTTGGACAGAAACGTTTATTGGCCCAATACCCAAGCTGGTCACACAAAGCATCCGTATCTCGCCGCTGGACTGTGAGACTGCAATAAGATCGAAAATGAATGGAGATGCTCAAGTGGTATATCGCTTAGTCGAAGAATGTTTTAAAACTGGATCCCAAAAACGAGAACATACCATACACTTGGACGACCTTATCAGCTCTATGTGGCAGATTGTTAATGCTGAGACGGAATAGGATTTTAAGTATAAAGTATTTGGACACATCAAAGGAATGGATCAATTAGTTAAAACACGTAGAGTACGTTAGTTTTTGTATGTTGCAATTCTGCACCTGTCTCTATAACACATTGGAATATAACGACGTCTAACAAAGCTGAGCGTATCACGAGGTGAGGCAGCAATGCGAGACTGTTTACTCTTGCAGTGTGTTGTTGAATTTCAGGGCCATAATGACAACACTCTTTTCCACCCTATAGTCACTATCAGCTTACCTCTTTAAGACATAAGTGATAAATACAGGGATCAGGATAAACAGATAATTGATGTACGAGTGGACATCTTAACAAGGACAGAGATAAAGGCTAGCCTTACAAAGAATAGGAAATGTTCTGAAGAGCTCACTAATATTTACTTGCCACTAAAAGAAGACAATGACGTTAACAACAAGAAAGGGACAGAAAAGAAGTGATAGGAAGAAAGACAGCGTGATGACAATACCTCAGTTTCACTTGATGCCACAAAGGCTGTCTTAGTTGATAAAAACTCTAAGAATCTTAAGACTTACATTACGAAACAAACACTTCCCACAAGAAATTTCTTACTACAAGACCATCGAAAGTTTTTTGATAGAAATGATAAGGCAGTAAAGTCATGACGACAGGAAATATGGAACTGTAAGCTACCAATAGCCCGTTTTAACGACACAAACGAAATTTTGGACAAAAGGACAGAACTTTCACTTAAGCTGAGAGCAAATGTTGATAGTAGTCCTCCTATAACTGGTACAGTATCGAAAAGTACCGAGAACAGACCATTAGATAAGTCACTTGTAATACCCAAAAAACCAATTAACTCATATGTCTACATACCGTGCCATAAGTGTGGATTTAAATAATACTGTTCACATAAATACGAATCAAGGTAGCAAGACACGACGCAACAAGCAAAGAAGAACTCGTTGTTTATGTTGACGCAGGCACAAACACAAGAAAAAAAACAGAGTGTAAGCAGGAAAGTAACTAACAGGACGAAACGTCAGAAGCCACTAGTGTAAATCAGTCTTTTTCTGAATCAGAAGTTTATTATTCTGGAGATATTGGTACGCTCGTATCAAGAATACTAAATTTTTCTAACTAAAAACAGTGGACAGTGGAAGCTTGGGTATCCAAGTGAGTAATTAAACTTCTATGAAATTAAATGTCGAAACAATATAATTATGAGTATAAAAGTACCTTCTATAAAACAATATTGTATGCAAAGGTGCTGTAATTACCAAGGAAATGAGTATATGTACGTTAATCGGCTATGACTTCAATTATTATTTAAAAAGTTAACGATTACAAACAGTATATTACAGCACAATACAATAAAAATAATAATATGTAGACTGGCCAGTACAAGACTGCGCTTTCATCGTATCTTTCGATGGTTTCAAAGCAACTTTCTACTGCCTATACGCTGATTACATCTGTAACGTCACGCTCATGTCTATTACATATGCTTCCACACTTATTCCAAGTCCATATTCAATATCCAAAATGTAATTCTATCTAGAAAATTGAGAAAAATCATCCTGTAGTATCGCTTTCTTCAATAGAGATATTGGTACCATTCGTAGCTGAGTGAGTTAGGACCTTGGTCAGTGTGCAGGAGGTCAGGGATTTAAATACATCCAGAAACGTTTCTTTCTTTGATGTGAAATATCTATTGCGGCGCTTGGGGGGTAAAAGCGAGCCTTGCGTGGCGACGCGTCGCCACGCGAGCCGTCGCCAGGCTCGTAAGCGGGCTCTCCCCCCACTCCTAGCTAGCATCGCCCCACCAGAGCTGCGTCGCCACGCATGAGCCGCGTCGCCACGCAAGAACCGCGTCGCCACGCAGCAGCGCCAGACCCAAGCGGGCTCTCTCCCCACTCCTAGCTACTTAGCGCACCACGCCAGAGCCGCGTCGCCACATGCAAGCATTTTTGTTACATATTTTAGTTATCATCGACCTATTATTACTGTTATTCCATCGCAAACATCATCGAATGTTACCATTACTTACGTCACCGATGCTACGAATGATCAAACTTAATGTTTATTACGGTAGAAAATATAAGTATTTTTATAAATAGTCTGTATATTTTTATACTGCTACAACTTTTTCATGTATTAGTAAAAATAAACAAAAACCATTTTTTTAATTTATGCTGCTTATTTTTATTTATACACTTTTCTTCTTACATACTCACATTTCTACCTTATATTTTTTATATCTGTGCCCGATTTTTTACTCTCAAGTGAAAAATTAAAAAATCATGTACTGCATAGGGGTGATGAGCTCAACGTCTTATAGAAAATTAATATGAATAAATAATACAACCGAGTTTAATAACGTATTCTTTGATGTTTCACATCTGTTGGAGGTCCCGAGACCCACACCTGTTTTTTTTCTTTTCTTTTTCTTTTTTTTATTGGTTAATAGAAAAAGGAAAAAAAATTTTAAATGTGTGCTGTAGTGTGATACTGTAACGTTGTGCGGTGTGGTGTGGTGGCATTGTGTAATATGCAGGGGACTAGTGGTATGTCAGGAGAGGTGGGGCGTCGGGGGAAGATTAAGCAAAATCCACCGACACATATCACACTTTTTCTCAAGGTCAAAATCTGAGACTGTTGATTTAGCCACACACATAACGTATCTATAGAAGTATAACTTCAAAAGGAATATTTAACACGTTACTGCTTAAAGAAGATGACTGCGGCCCTGGAAATCTGCTGAAATTGCGACACCTTTATTTATATTTTTAAAACGTGCGAGAACTGCAGGGAACTTGGAATAAAGCTGGAATCACTCATGATAAAGAAACAACTTGGGGACACAAGACTACAAGGCAAACACACAGGACTTCAGACTTATGAGAAAACAAGACGAGTAGGTGAAAACTACGATAAAGATCTATACGAAAATTGAGATGCCAGCAAGGACGAAAGGGATGCCAAGGAGGAAACGTCATCACAGAATACTAACATACCAATCTTTACTTACCCCTCACTGCCCTAACTGATTTCTTACATTTTTAGGTACATACTTGTTTTTATATTTAACATCTTATAATGTTGTCTTATTTTAAATTATACTAATTTTTATAAGATTCCTTCTTTTGACACAAGGTTTAAAGTGTCTTTTGTTTTTTTTTGGTTAATATTACTATTAAAATGCACAAAATCTTAATCCTCCATACATTGTGTAGTTATTTGACATGATACTTGTACATAAAAAATTTTAATTACACTAAATAATGGAAGAACGAAGACAAAAACAGTACGGAACACTAGGAACTTTGAGCTTATTATTGTAATTAAAGTAATCTTACACCTATTTATGCTAGGTTCATTACCAAGTGTCAATAAGGGCTAACTTTTGGTGACATTGCCTTTGATGTCGCTAAATGTTTGACAGGTAACATAGTAGGTCAATTGAGGGCGGCCATGCAGCAGGTGATCAAGATATCTAACTTCTAATCCCTTTGAGCTGTTCGTCGAACTCTTCCGTAAATAATAGAGTAGGACTGAACGATGACATAAGCGAAAAAAAGCACTAAGTCATAATGGTAATATAGGATGAGCGACCAATCTTACCAAAAATAAGTCATCGTCCTTGTTGTTATAGCCTCGTAGATTTAATGATCTTATCAAGCTCTTCTACAACTGGTGGCAGTAGCAACAGGCAGTCAGTGACGAGTAATCCCATATTCTGAGAGTTGCTAGTATTGGTAGCAATAGACAGTCAACAACGAATGGTCAAGCTTCCTGGTAAAGACACGTAAACTTCTGCTTACAGAGTTCTGTTTCCAAACGCTCTATCGGTATGAGGAATACTTAGTGTGAAACCATACCAATGAATAAATAACTTTCTGAGTAACTGGAACTTCATATTTATAGGCAGTAAAACAACTACGCCAAACACTTATAGTACTAGAAAAGAATACAACCTGACTGCTTTTATAACTACTATTGTAATGAAAATACCTGTAACACGGTAGCTAAAGCTGCCATGTTACTATACCACTATAATTATTGGCAAGTCATTAGCGGCAATCAAGTACTGAAGTGACATATCCTTTTATTTTATATAGTTAAATGTGTGGGGCATTCCACATAACCCCTACTGCCTTTTCACTGTCTCCCAAAAGATCCCTCACTGTCCCACCACTGCTCCTCCACTGTCTCTCACAAATTAAGGTAAAGTTCGTCTTACTTCTACGTTATTTTAACCCAATAAATATTAGATCAAGCCCCCCTCTCACCTTGCCGCTGCTTTCCATCGCCACTCCACTGTTCTTCAAAATAATTTTTCTTTATACCTAAACTGCCTCCCCACAATATTTTTTTACTATTTTAGTGTACTTTCATTGTTGGCGTAAAATGAATAGACAGGGCGGATAGTAAACAAATCTGTACTAAACATATGTACTAAAAATAGTTTCAGTAATAATACGGGGGTCTCTCTGTAATAAGATTAATTAGTAAAAATGTTTTATTATGATGTATAATATTAAGCAAAAAATTAGTAAATTGCGGCCATTTATTCAATCGTTCCAGGCCAATGAGAAAACTTAAGGGTGAATATTGTCGATATATTTTTTGAACTACGAAAAAATTAGAAATTTATTTAAAAAATATAACAAAAAATTTTTTGAATCTAGTGTATGCAATATAGTTATTAAAAAAAATTACGTACAACACGTAAAAAAGATGCGTACGTTAAAATTATCCGTAGGCTTATCTGTCACCTAAAATTTAAAAGAGCAGTACATTCAAGGCGTCATTCATTTTACTAATAAATAAAGCAAAGTCGCTAAAACCGTTGTAATCGCTAACCGTGATAACTTCTGAACCGATTTTGCTGAAATTTTGGATACCGATTCTTGACATTTCCTAAATGGTTATAGTATATTTTTTATCTTGGAAAATTTAATAACAATATCAATAAATAAGCTCGGAATTGCAAAAATACGCCAGCTTTTTACTTTAGTTCAGTAAGATCCGATAGGTGGAGTCGACATAAAATCAAGGCTACCTGCAACAGAATTAAATAAGTGTGGTTATAATACGCCAAAGCGTCTCAACAACTTTTGTAGTCGTCTGTCGGCAGCTCATCAAGCTGCATCGAGGATGTAGATGATAGTCGTGCAGCTGGGTATCCCAGTTACCGACGACACTCTTTTCCAATGGGCTGGTAACCTAGGTCCACATCTACCCTGAATCTTTAGGGATGACCAGTCCCACCAATAAACAATTATTCTAACCGATAACGTCTTCGCTGGCATACCAAAAGACTTATCTAGCCGAAGCACAACCTGCTTCAACACTTCACAGTTAAGTGGCCGTTCCATTATCTCACCTGGTTCCGTCAAAGAATTTTTGGCTACAAATGTAAGCCAGAAAAGACAGCCCTGAGAGGCACGGGCAGCCACAATGGCTTCCTTCTCAGTGGTCATGTCCCCAACGACATACCCACATTTTTTCTGACTAACAATGAGCGGTTGGTTATCTAAGGAACGACCCGAAGACGATATATTCTTTGGTCAGCGGCGTACCTCCCTCCATCACGATAGTCTCCGTAATAGAGAATTCGAGGGTAAGAGTCAAGCTACCCGCAGCCAGCTCTTCATCATCAAGAATAATATTATTGAATAGCTAGAAGTTTTACTACTGGCCCTTTTCAGGGCCATTAAAAGTATTTACGTTCCCTACTTAACCATCAATCTCATCGGTTTTTTAAGGGCAACCTAAGTTTAGACTACCTTGCCAACAAATACATTTTTAATACAAATTTTGGAAGCAATTCGTTGACTAAAAGATTATGACTAAAGACGGCCACTATTAAACCAAGTCAGTCATTCACTGGCAATCGTCACGAGCGGAGTTGTCCTTCGTAAGGCTGGAAACCTCAGTGAACGACGACCCTATATAACCCTTTTGACTCTAAGCACTTAACCAGGAATCACCGATCCTCTCCAAGGGCTGCGCTGAGCGAGCCTAATAGCTATGAAGGGAAAAAAACTTGAGCCAACGGGACAGTCTCCAACGAGCAAGCATCACAAACCAATCTCCCTACCTAAGTCACCAAAACAACTGAGTCTGCAAAAAAAAGGTGCTTTAGACACCAACGTCTTTGACGTTATAATAGGAGACGTTGGCAAAGATCACTACATCTAGCTCCAAAGTTTCGGACTTTGTAATTTTTCTTCCGATCAGCCTGGTGCTTCAACCGCAGACCAGAGAAGATCTCCCTGAGATATCCAGGCAGTCACGTTTGCTGGAAACTTTAGTCAAAAAAGAGTCTACTTAAAAAACTCACCGGTCTTTTTTAGGGCCATCAGATGTCGATCAACTTTGCCAACAAATATATTAGAACTTAACAAAGTTGACAGAAATTTAGGGGTCACAAAAGTCTTAAGCATGCCAAAAGTTACAACAGGGTGGTTTGAAAGGAATACTTCAAATGTATATAATAAATACAATCTTAGGCGTCAAGAAACTGACGCAGAAAATTTATCGAGATTGAAACAGCAGCGTCGAAATCGACAAATAAAGAATCCATTTCATAAGAGATCAGCTTTTAATTGTATTCTCACGGTAGTCGATTAAATTGTTCAGTTTTTCAAACAAGTAGAAAATGTATTTGTATTTTTGTGGCGATAAAAAATGTAGAGATTAAGCTCTAGCTCTGGTAATAAAGTTGTAAGATAAAAGAAAAAAAAATTTTTTTTCAGTGTATATTTTTTAGGTATTTGAAAGCTTAACAGCTTGAAAAAATAGCCCTTTTCGTAAATTATACGAAAGAAACTGCAAATTAATGGCCCCTTATGGCCAACAATTATTTCATGGAATAAAGAAATTTTAATTTTTTTTATTTTTACAGCTTTTTATTAGACGAAATAAACTGTATGAATTCTGAACAAATATGTTTTTAATAAGAAGATTTTCGTTCTGAGGATTGTCAGGAATATATGTAAAATTTTTAACTCAAAACGTTTCATGTTACATGTGAACACACTACGGTGTTTCATTTAGTAAGTCTTGGGCGAAGCCGAGACGGGGGGCCGCTAGTATGTACATAACCTGGAGCACAATGAAATTTGTAAACATTTGCGGAAAAAAATTTTCAAAATAAGATGCATTAAAAAGGCATCACTATAAAGCATATGAAACAGGAACTGAAGAATATCAGTTGATAATAATTATCAACTATTGTTGTAATAATTAATACATAATTATCTTTCTTCCTTTAGAACACAAATTAAACTATTTTAAACGAAAAATAAAATGTCAATGTGTACTGAATAATATATTAAAATATTTATGATAACTAAAAAGAAGATTATTAAAAAAAAGCTAAAAAATAATAGTGATTATTTGCTTATGTGACTCTAATGCTTGTTGGTAAATTAGAAATTCATTCGACCAATGGTATACAAGCGAATGTTGATACATCTAAATCATTGTATCGAGAGGTGCATATGCATAGATGGCGGTACTTTTAATACAACCACTCTATTTCCTCCACACATGCCCTTTTTCTTAATATCCAATATACTTAAGACTCATAATATCAAACCACATTAATACTTCTTCAAGAAAATTTTCTTGAGAAATAAACAAGAGTGAGAAAAATATCCTCCCCGGGTGCGGATCGAACACACAACCTCCTGTTTACTCGACAGATCCTCTACCACTTGAGCTACCGAGGAGCTGTACATTCACTAGCACCGTACAGCTGTACGTTACAATATTATTTTTACCGACTGTCTTACAGATCAAGCAAAATACATTTTAATTAATTATTATATAGAGGACGCCTGACATAAAAATTTTTTATATATTCTTACATCATGATTAAATGTGACCGTTTATATTGTTTGAGATATAATAAAAAAATTTAAGAATTAAATGGTATCAAGGTTTACTAGACGCAGTTGTTAATAATGCATCCAACATTTCTCAAAATTTTGAGACAATTGAAGAAATTAGAAATCTTTTTTGCTTTTATCTACACGCATTGGAAGTCCACGATGTATGCAGAATCATTATCAAAATGCAATGTCTACAATGAGAAAATGTGGTGGACCAGATTTATTTTTAACAGTTAAATGTCATCACCAATGAAAACATTCAAAGTTAATTTTATCAAAATTTCCTTAAAAGACGACACCAAATAACATTCCAAAAGTAACTATTAGATTATTTCACTTGAGATTAGAGTCACTTTGGTTGACATCATTAAAAACAATGTATTCGGTTAAGTATTAGCATACGTTTATACCATCAAATTACAAAAACGTGGTCTACCTCATGCACACATTTTAATAACTTTGCATCCTTATAACACAACTATTACACTTGAACAAACCGATGCAGTTATTTCAGCTGAATTTCTTCTGGTAATACATAACTTACAAAATTAGTGATAAAACACATGCTTTATGGACCGTATACAGAACAAAGTCTTTCTATGATTAATAAAAAATGTAAAAAAAATTTTCCGAAATCTTTTACAAACGTAACTTCTTTTAAAATAAATGATAACCCTGAATATAGAATTATTAATAATATTTTCGAACAACATTTTTATGAACTTTGGAGAAAAAAAGAAATTTTAGTAGAGAATACAATGGTTGTACCGTTGAATAAATTTTTGTTGATAAAATATAAATAACACATCAACGTCGATTTTTGGCCATCTATTTAAAGCATAAAATATTTTTTGACTACATACATAAAGGTAATGACACAGAATACATCAAAATTCACAATTTAAAAGACCAAGACGAAGAAACATCTAATGAAATTAATAGTTACCTTGATGCTAGATATGTAGGTCCAATGGAAGCAGCATGGAGATTGCAACAATTTTCAATTTATGGTAGAAGCCATACAGCTGTAAATTTAGCTGTTCATTTTTAAAACAAACACAAACTTGTATTCGAAGAAAATAATACTGCAAGTGTTATAAAAAAACTGTGATGCACAGTTAATGGCTTTGTTTGAACTAAATAAGCAGGATAACTTTGTAAAATATGTAAAGTATGTGACCATTCCAAAAAACTACATTTTTAATACCAAATTAAAAGTATAAGAAAGGAAAAAAAATGTAATAAAGATTACTACAACAGATAGATTAAACATTGTATCTTAAAAAAATTATGAAAGATTTTCAATCAAACTTGTATTAAATAATGTAACTGGTTTGATATATTCCAAAGATGTTAGAACATATAAGAAAATGACACATGGAACTTTTAAAGATACTGCAATCGCAGTGAGTTTAATAGACAATAATAAAAAAAAGGATGATATTTATCTATTGCTGTTATCTTTCTATATCAAATAATAAAATTTTTTGCTTGGTTTTTAAACTCAAACAATATTCAAGGTGTTGAAATATAGATTGAATACGAATAATTTTTTGTGGAGGATTTGCCTGGAAAAATAGATAATTTAGATCTTTTATATATTAAGCACATTTTAGAATTAGAAGATAAATCATATAAATGTTGTAACTTACCTCCATTAACATTAGATGCATCTAATATAGCTATTAAGGCAGTATCAATCAGGAGAAGCAAGAAAAGACTGCCTGATTGCGTATATATCAAAAATTCTTAATAAAGCTGAAAGAAATCATTCTTCAACGGAAAAAGAGTGCTTAGCAGTAGTTGTAGCAGTCCAATATTTTCGACATTACTTATAGGGCAGAAAATTTACGGTTTACGGAGATCATAAACCACTATCCTGGATCGAGTCTATCAAAGATCCTATGAGTAGGCTAAATAGATGGAGAGCAAGACTTCGAGTTTATAGCTATACTCATCAGTACAAATCTGGTAAACTAAATACAAACGCGGACGCCTTATCAAGAAATCTAATAGAATGAAATGAAGACGAAAGTGATAGATACTTCTTTGGACGAAGAAATATCATTAAAAGCTCGTTTGTTACCTATAAAACCTAAACACACTTAAACTTCGATAGCTCGCCAAAATATGTCAAAAACCAATCAATCTTATTCTGATACTATTGAAAGCATACAATTAGCACCTAAAGTAAGAAAAAATAAACCTACAGATATACTATTAAAAGAACCTCGGGGTATGAAAGGTGGACAAGGTGAATTAAATGCACCTACAATAGTGGGAAAATTAAAAGTGACACAAAGAAAAGAAGCACCAAGAGCTGAAATAAAAGTCTCGTCATCCGAACCTGACACCGCGTCTACTTCACAGTTTAGTGACCCATAATCCAACGCGCCAATACTATTACAAGAACAATTATGTATGCCAAGCTTAAAAAGTGCTCTTGCAGAAGAGACCCCTCAGAATATAATGGAAAACTTAAGTGACGAAAATTTGGAAATTAATGATATTGAAGAAATAATCGAAAAATATGTAAGTTTTTCACCGAGACGAACTAATATTCCAATTAAACCCAGTACATCCCGAGCCAATGACGTTAATAAAAAATCTGTAATATTTTAACAAGATAAAGCCTCTTCTTTTTCCGATGAAGAAACTTTAAATTTAACTAAAATAAAACCAAAATTTCAATCTACTTTTCGACGCTCTGTACAAGATCAGGTAAACTATAAAAATAAAAATAACGAGCAGTTATCCGATTCAAAAAATAATACTTATAGTTATAAAGATTGCGACAAAGAAATATTTATTGAAGAATGGAATCAAAACTTATTATGGTGGGATAGTAACGATAAGAAAAATGAAATACCAAGTAACACCGTTCTTGGAAAAATAAAATCTTTACTTACATCTCCTATCGAAGGTCATTACGGCGGTAACTTAAATCAAGAACAAATAAATTTACTTTCATCGTCATCTTAAAATTTAATCTCTTATACTATAGTAAATGAATAGATCGATGAAACAATGAACGAATTTATTGCAAATGGAAATCCCATAAGAGCAAAGTCTCTAATCAAATCACACAGAAATGGTCCCATAAAAAATTAATTACAAAACTCTAATGACGAACTATACAGAAGAACTTTATTCCCTACAGAACAAACTAGTAATAAGGAAAGAGACGACAACCCTTTTCAATCGGAAGACATAGAAAATAAAATTGATAATGATACCAAGAAAACTTCCCATCAAAATATTTTACTGCAAGCAAGTCATACAGCAGCGTTAGAACCCATACAGCAAAATTGGAACTTGGCTCGTAGCGAAGAACTAACAAGAAATATAAGTCCCGTGGGAAATCCATCTAATACAACTTATAAAACAAATCAATTAACTATTTTAAGTACTCGTGAAAATTTAACTTACACCAAGGATAATTACATCTATTTTATTTTTGAAACTATAAATTTAAAATTAATAAACAATAAACTACTATTAAATATAGGAGCTATATCAAAAGAAGAATTATTCGATGTTCAACCAAAATTAGGAGACGTTGTTACTACGAAAAACTGAAATCGCTAAATATTTTCACTAGTCGTGAACAAAAACTTTACCCATGAAATAAAACCTAGTATTTTACATACGTGCTTTAAGAATCTTGCACATGCAATATCAGTAAAGGAAGTTAACACTGCTCGTACGTCTAGGAAACTTGAACTCACTGATAATCTTCCTAGAGGAGGAATGCCATCAATTTTATACGAAGAATTACGTCACCTTCCCCTTACAGTAAAAATTTGTTTTGGCACATGTTCTTATTTAACCCTAGAAGATAGAAAGGAAAAATTAGTTAACTGTCATATTACATACTAGCTTATTTCGAGGTCATAGAGGAATAGTAAAAACTTATAGACGTATAAAAAAAGATTATTATTGGAAAGAAATGCGCAATGACATTGCTGAATACATCCAGAAATGTAAAATTTGCCAGGAACAAAAATTAGTCTACACAAAAACCAGAAACCTATGGTAATTACAGACACACCATCTGAAGTATTTTACAAAGGTGCCATGGAAACAGTAGGCCCTTTTCCACAAAGTACATCTGGAAATGAGGACATTTAAACAAAGCAATGCTTACTTACAAAATTTTTCATTGCAGCTCCTATCTCTAAAATACAGGCATTAACTATTGCCGATGTTTTGTCAAGATATTTTTTTTCAACTTTCTTCATTCCTAGAATTATTCTTAGTAAAGGATCTAAAAATTCCATTAATCAAGTATTGACAGAAGTATCAAACATTTATGGATTTATTTATGGTTTAGCTCTCACTAGTACATATTATCCACAATCAAATGGCTCGTTAGAAAGAAGCCACGCTGTATTATACGATTTTTTGAGAACTAACGCTAAAAACAAAAATGACTGGGATAAAATGGTTTTCTTTACAATGCATGAGTCCAACACTTCAGTTCATTGAGCAGAAGGTCTTACACCTTTCGATTTTGTCTTTAGTAGAAGGGCACGTTCTCCCAATCTAATTCCAGATGAATTCCAACTAGAAACATACAGCTCATTTACTGGTGACCTTATCCGCTGTTTAAGTACACTTCAAGAAATGGCTCGTGATAGACGAGCAAATATCAAAGCAAAATACAAAATCACATCGAAGTCACTTACGAAGTCAGACTAATTCGTACCGAATGGTACGTTACTATTACGTTATATTTCCGTAGCATTGAAGACAAAACTAAACTATACCATGAACAGCCAGATACTGTAATTGAACAGTGTACTAGAGTACTTAAAAATCAAGAATGCAAAAATTTAATACCTAGATACACGTTAAATACTATGATTCGTTTAATAAAATCAACATGCGAAGATTTAAAACTATTTTTTGCACTTGAAATACAAATACATAGTAAAGAAACAAACTCCAACAACATAGTAAAAGTTATCTCTAGCCACATTATGATGAGACGAGCACCACTAGAATTCGTGGGGTGGATTTCAAAAAAATTATTTGGATCTATGGTTGTGGATAATTGAGATAAAATAAATACGAATATAAATAGTCTTTAATTCTACACAAACAATATCAAATTTAGAAGCAAAACAGACTCATATTGCACGCTCAAATCTCGAAAAAATGTATATAGAATTAGAAAAAAATGGAAGACATAATGAAAAAGTTACAAAAAATTTGGAAAGTTACCCGAAGAAGCATCCCGATTAGATAATGATAATAGAAAAATTGAGTATAAAATAGAAGTATTAGAATCGACTCAATCTTTCGAAAAATCCCTATTTTTTATTCTAAATTCTTACAAAACGCTTATCAGTGCAGTGGAAAGTATGTTACAAGGACACTGACATCCGCTTATGATATAAAACGAAATACTATCAAAAATTTGTAATGAAATTAATTCATACAAAAAAGAGCATACGCTACCATGGGACGATTCAACTGTAACACTTGAACGCCTGCACGCACAGTCCACAATCAACGCAGTAATAATAGAAGGTAGATTAAAAGTTAAACTTAATTCCCGCTGATAGGTAAAAAAAAATGTAGTAATCATGCCATGCACTCGATTCCAGTTCCAAGAAATTTACACTCAGGTTTAAAAGGATATGTCAGCATTGAGTCCCAACATAGTAACCTGATCGTCAGCAATAATCTTCAAAATTATTTCCTTACTGATGAAAAATTTTTAAACAATTGCATAAAAGATAAAAAGATTTTATATTACCGACCAGATATGCGTTTTTATGAAGATAACATCAATAATCCTTGCGAATTTTCTTTATTTATAAACCTATTAACAGAAGCATTAAAAACTTGTCAAATAGCATTATATAAGTCAACCGAAATTTATTGGATAAGACTAAAAACCACTGAACAATGGTATTATTTTGCACAAAATACTACAACAATACAAGTATTGCGTGGAAATAATCCCTACCAACTGAAATGAAAATACGAGGTACAGGAATACAAACGATCAGCAGTAACTGTATTGCTCATGCTCCCGGCTACATCCTGTATAGAGTCACAACAGTAGAACTGACAGAGACTTACTACTGTACATCAGAGCTTCTTTACAGTTTATCAAATTTATTGAACCTCCCTTAATATACAAATACAGCTATAATTTTTGGAAGCCTACTAGTAAATTTAATTGTTACAATAGTCATTGCTTTAAATTTATTAAGATGCATTTTAAAATTCAAAATGAAATCCACTAATTTACCACAATCTGTAAACAGAGCTCAACCAAGTAGATAAAATGAGCCTCAAATTTTTTTAACACATTGTAATACTCTAAAAAGAGTAAGAAAAATTATGAAAAATCTAGCATCCCGATTCCCGACAGACTTGTATGACTTGTACCCTCGAACTTGTATTTGGCGTTCTTTTATTGCTGATGCGAGCTTTCATCATCACTGACCCAAAAACTCAATCGCACTTGTCAGAAAAATTCGATTGGTACTGTTGTATTGTTATTTCCTAATATATGAAATCATAACATGTAACATCATCGTGCAAACCTACTTTTTTGCTATCAACGCAATCTGCAAGAACATCGCTCATTGGTTGACCTAATTCAACCAAAGGCTTCTTTTACTCGCTCTTACGCTATAAAAACTCACCATCAAGAGAACAATTGATCTTTTTATGTCTGCCACCTATCCTCTAAAGTTTTAGTCTACTTTTGACTCCTGCGACTCGCGACTACCTTACACACGTAAGGCATAACGTATTCGCTGAGGCAACTCGGGTGCAGTTCGAGAGTATCAATAATATCAGACTATGCTAAGGAGCGAGGTACAGCGAAAGAGGCGCGCCGAAAATGGTTTCATCGATAGCAGAGAAAACAGAAACCGCAACCCCTTACAGGCCACGAACTCATTCGTGTAGTATAAGTAATCACTGGGAATTACTGCACGAAGCATTAGGGAACTTGGAAGCTGCAGTAACAATAGTGAGTGATAGATGGAAGTTTTTTATCAGTAATATAATTAATATCAAAATCTGTGAAGTGATCTGAATGTACTGTATCTAAGAGAATACCTGTTTTAAATTATTTTCATAAAAAAAATAAAAATTAAATATTCATTAAAATCATCCATATTATTTAAATAATTATTTTTACATGATTAAAACGAACGAATAAAGTTCAGGAGTTGAATCCTAAGAGATCCACGAATAACATTAAAATAAAAAGGTTAAGGCCATACTTTAAACAAGTCCGGTCATAACACCTGTGCTGGTTAGCTGGCTCTCTTTTTCTCTCTCTCTGTGTCGCCACTACTGCTCTTTCTACCCACCACCCCTAAAAGTGCACGCTTTTTTCTGACATTTTCTGGCTAATGGGTCCCCGTTTCTAACCGTTCTTATACACAAGAAATACACTGGGAGCATATGTCCTATCGTAACCCACAAACAAAAATTGCGGTCTAAAAACAAATCTAATTTGACTGGAAGTCATTCAAGTACCTTCGATACAAAATTAAGGTATATCTATCAATATACATCTCATTTGCAGTTTCTCCAGTATGATTTACGAAAAGGGCTATTTTTTTGAGCTTTTAGGATTTAAAACTTCCAAAAAATATGTATTTAAAAAAAATTCGTTCTCTTATCTCACAGCTTTATGACCAGAGCAAAAAAAGTCCTAAATCTTAATCTCAACATTTTTCATCGCCACAAAAATACAAATACATTTTATACTTATTTAAAAATCTAAAAAATTCAAGAGATTACTGTCAGGATACAATAAAAAGCTGATCTCTCACGTATTGGATTCTTGATTTGTCGACTTTGACGCTGCTGTTCTAAGCTTGATAAATTTTCTGCATTAGTTTCTTGACGCCTAAAATTATATTCATTAGATACATTTAAAGTTTTTTTTCCAATTCACCCTCTTTCCGTTTTTGGCATGCTTAAAACTTTTGTGACTCCTGAAGACTGTTTTCTGTCAACTTCGTTTCATTCTTACATATTTGTTGGCAACGTAGTTCGACGTCCGATGGCCCTAAAAAATATCGGTGAGCTTCTTAAGTAAACTCTTTCTTTACTGAAGTTTAAAGCGATTGTAACTGTCTAGATACCTCAGGGTGATGTTCTCTGGCCTGCTGTTGAAGCCCCAGACTGATCGGGAGAAAAATTACAAGGTCAGAAGCTTCGAAACTAGTTGTACAGATCTTTTCCAACATCTCCTGGTATAACGTCAAAGACGATGGTGTTTAAAACACTTTTTTTTTGCAGACTCAGATGTTTTGGTGATCCAAGATGAGAATATTGGTTCATGATGCTTGCCCGTTGGAGACTGTCTCGTTGGCTTAAGTTTTTTTTCCCTTCATAGCTGTTAGGTTTGCCTATCGCAGACCTTAGAGAGGATTGGAAATTCCTGGTTAGAGTCCTCAATGCTTACAGTTGAGAGGGTTATAACGGGTCGTCGGTCACTAGAGTTCCCAGCCTTGCGAAGAATAACTCCGCTTGTGACGACTGTCAAGGAATGACTGACTTGGTTTAGTAGTGGCTGTCTTTAATTAAACATAGTGTTTTAGTCGACGAATTGCTTCCGGAAATGGCAGTAAAAATTGTTGGAAAAATAGTTTAAACGTAGGTGGCCCTTAAAGGAACTGATGAGATTGATGATTTAGTAGGGAACGTAAATACTTATAATGGCCCTGAAAAAAGGCTTATGGTGAAATTTCCTGTTATTCCTTATTATTATTCTTGATTATGGAGAGCCAGCTGCGGGTTGCTTGACTCTTAACCTTAGAGTCTCTGTGCATAGAGACCGTACAGGAGGAAGGAACACTGCTGACCAAAGAATATCTCGTCTTCAGGTCGTTTCCCGGACAACCAACCGCTCATCGTTAGTAGAGAAAGTGGGTATGCTGTTGGAACGACCACTGAGAAGGAGGCCGTTGGGGCCGCCCGTGCTCCTCAGGGCTGCCTGCCCTGGCTTACATTAGTAGTAAAAAATTCTCTGACAGCACCAGGCCGGATGATGGAACAGCCACATAATTCTAAAGCGTTGGAGCAGGGACTTAATCGGTTTAAATAATTTTTTATTGGTAGCACTCGTCAATTCTAGAGGATCAGCGTAGAAGTAGATCTAGGTAACTTACTCATTGGAGAAGAGTGTCGTCGGTAACCGGGATACCCAGCTGCACGACTATCATCTATATTTTCGATGCAGCTTGATGAACTGCCTGTAGACGTCTGCAGAAATTTTATTTTTTTTTTTTTTTAGAGTTGATGAAGAAAATCTTACATAGACACTCTCAAGAGAGAGGGTAGGGCCGGATTTTTACTGGCTAAAACTTTATCAGGGGACCAATCCGAAAATTCTGCACCCAAGAAAAAAGAAGAAATTTAGAAGCAGAGAAAAAGATAAAAGATTTGATGGTTACACTGCGGAAAGAAAAGACTGGTCTGGGACCTACAGGAGTGGTATTCTTTAATTTCGAGTTTCTTAAAATTTACACTTCTCGCATTCCAGGTCACTATAATCAAGCTGCTCAGTTCAGGTATGTTACCGAAGAGAGGCTAGGACTTCAAGGATGATTCTGGTGATGACAGGAGTGAGAGCTGCTTCAGATGGAAGAGTAGTTGCGAGAGGTATCTGTGGACCTTTAACGACTCTGGTGACGTTAAGGTTTGTGCTTGACTCGAAGCCATCTTGAGCAGAATATTTCGGCAGTGGCGGGATGGACGCACCTTTTGCATCCTGGGGCTCCCTTAGAACAGATGACTTGGATGGCGATTTAGGACAGCCTCTGAAACTGGCTGTGTGGTCTTTTTCGCAGTTAGCGCGAGTGAGTTTTTTTTTTGTTTTTTTTTGTTTTTTGCAGTGCAGGCGGCGGTGGCGTGGTTTTCAGCACAGAAAGCACAGACCCAGGCAGCGTGACAGTAGTTGGAGGTGTGGTTAAATTTTTGACAGCGCTTACAGTGGGGAACGACTTTTGACTTTCTTTTTACTTCTACCCAGATGCTTAGTCCACCCACTGAAGAAATCTGGAAGATGTTTTTGGCTTCAGGAACAGAGGAATCAAGGTGCACCACTACCAAGGGCCAAACCTTGTCGTTTTTGCGAATACGATGCACACGTCGTACTGCTGAAACTTTAGATTTAAGTTCTTCTAAAACTTCGGCGTCAGTGAGATTCTGCAGGACCCTTCTTATGACTACTATTAGTTCACGATCCTGTTTTAATTGATGAGTGGAGTATTCGATTTTTTTTTGTCGAGTTCTGCAGTGATGAAACGAAAGTCGTCAACTGTGCAGGTGACAACCTTTATTCCGTCAGAGACGTTGACGGCTTTGCGGACTTCAATGTTTTCAGATGCCAGCGCTGTGTTAATCTTGCGTCAACTTTCTGGTTCTCTAAGGAGAATCGGAGGTGGTGTTGGACCAGCTTTGGGCTCAGTGTCTGATTCAGGCTTCTCAGAGGAGTCAGAGTACTGTTCAGAGGCGGATTCGTCAAAGAGTCCTGTCTCAACCGGGCATTTTAGCTGTTTAGTAGCCTTAGGTTTGTTGTTGCGCAGTTCGGTAATAGTATGGCTTTCTTATTGCAGTGGGTTTATAGAGGTTGCAGTGCCAGCGAGACTTGTGTTTGGAGCACTGATGGTTTCACAGAGTTCGGCTATGATGGAATATGATTGTTGTTGCTGCTCTTGAAGTAAAACAATAGTGGCACGAAGTTTAGCTATGAAGGCTAGGAGTTAAGAGCTGCTTGAAGTTTCGCCTTCTTCCATTGAAGAGGTTGTAGTGTCGTTTTGAAATAAGGTAGACATTAAATCTTCGATGTGTTTTTTCTGCTCATATCAGTACCCACAGATTACTCTGGGGATCGGCTTGGATTTTGGTGTTTTGCTAGGCAGGTCCAATTTGGTGCCCAATTTGGGCCCTGAATTATACAGGAGCTGATCGGAAGTCACAACTGTAGGAAGCTCGAACAGGGTTGGCGGGTCAGATTGGCCCTGAAAAGGGCCATTTGATAACTTATCTTGTCAACGTTTGACCGTATTCCACAGGATGACAAGGAGCCTTTCAGCAGCTAGCAGTGCTAGCAAGTTGTTATAGAAGAGCCCTGAAAAGGGCTTGAAGATGCGCACGCGCGTCGGATCTCTGGTAGAGATGGGCGAGCTAGTACGTCCGTCTAACTCGATTGCTCGAACAGGAATGCAGAAATTCTCGAGAAATTCTCGAGACGCTCTGGCGTATTATAACCACAATTATTTAATCATGTTGCAGGCAGCTTCGATTTTATGTCAACGCCACCTAGCGTATCCTACTGAACTAACGTAAAAAGCTGGAATTTTTCAAAGAAACTTTGAGCTTATTTATTGCTATTGTTATTTAATTTTTCATGATAAAAACTATACTAAAATCATCTAAGAATCGGTATGCAAAATTTCAGCAAAATCGGTTCAGTAGTTTTCGCGGTTAGCGATTACAACGGTTTTAGCGACTTTGCTTCACATATTAGTAAGACTGCTAGAGCTTGTATGGTCTAATCTTTGGCACTCTATTCTTCTTTAACATCATTTTAAAAGTTATCGTTTTTGTCATAATACAATAGTCGGTCGATTGCATCTTTTTTTTTTCTTTCCTTGAATGAGACACTTCTTTTCCATAATTAATATATTAGTTTTGCCACTGTAATTGATTTATATACTTTTTTCATTATAGCTGACCACAAAAACTTTCACACACAATATGCATATTTGCTTACAGTAGTGAGCTTCAATAAAGCTCACTAGTTTACACCTGACGTTTACGCCGTCTTGGCTGTAGTGAGCTTCAAGAGAATGAGCGGACAAAGCCATTATATATATATATANCTCCTTTACGAGTCACATATTCTGCTGTTGTGAACTAATTATTTGCCTACATTGATAAATACACGAGTAATGTCATTATTTTGTCTACTCATTTTGTTAGTGGGGGATTGGCACGTGGAGCGCGCAGTGGAGCGTTAGCCCCACTAGTATATATATACACATCTTAATTTGGTAATATAATTTTCAAACAATATCATATAAGGTCTTTCACCACGCGAATAAAAATTGAATATAAATGCTATAGTAGTGTTAATAAGAACTTAAGGTATATTAGACGGTCTTTGTGAAGACACAAAATAAGAAAAAACAAAATGATTTAAGTATAATGTATAGGCAGAAACAATTACGGAAGAAAAAAAAGGAAGCAAAGCTTATATACCTAGAATAACATTGAATACTGACACCTCGTCATCATTACCTTTCGTATTCTATAGAAAACAGTCTTCCTTTGTTTTAGCATGTTCGATGTTTATCAACAAATCACAACGACAAAGTTCTGATTCCTTAGGATTGTATATTAAAAAACCTTTATTCTCTCATGGACAACTGTACGTTGCTTTATTAAGATGTGAGAATCCAAAAGAAATTTTTATTGAATATGAATCTGAGAATCAATCAGAAATTAAAAATATTGTTTATCAAGAAAGTTTTCAGTAATTCAAAAATATGTAACTTTAAAGGTCGTCACATTTAGGCAGATGTATGTTAATTCATAAAAACCATGAAAAATACATATGTGAAAAATGTGGAAAGGGTTTTAAAAAAACAGATGGGTTAAAACGACACATGAAATGTCACAACATTAAGCTAACAGAATGAATTATTGTTTCAAAAGCTTAATTGTGTTTGTCTATTTAATTATACCTTTTCCTGAACTCTGTCTTTTTGTTAATAAAGTTCTCAGGTAATCAAGAATTTTATATTTGGGTAAAATAAACATGGACCAGAAAGAGATTTGAAATGTAAAAGTTCAATCAAGTTAAACCAATAATGGTACTTCAGAGACATATAGTAAGTGAGGGGGAGCTAACAGACAGAGGAAGACCTATGATTAGGGACTTAAAAATTTTAAAAACGAGCTATGATTTGGGTACTAAATTACGTATATTTTTTAACATTTATGATGGTAAAACATTCTATAAATAAGTATTTTTGGGGGGGGGGGAGGTAGA
>NW_019379930.1:11580-103489 GCF_000648655.2 Copidosoma floridanum
TATTATTATTATAATTTTAATCAACATTATTAGCATCATTATTATTATCATTCTTGTCATTATCATCGTAACTATTAGTATTATTACCATCATTATTAATTTTCTTATTATCATCATCATCGTTATCGGCATCGTCATCATCATTATCGTCACAATCATCGTCTACATCATCGTCATAATCATCATTATCATTATTATTTTTATCATCATTATTATTATTATTATTCTCATCATCATAATTATCGTTATTTTTTGTTTTATTGTCATTCTTAGTATTTTGATCAACATTAAAATTACCATTTTCATCATTGTCATTATTATCAATTGTATTATTATTATTCATATCACTTTAACTATCAGTATTATCAATAATAATACTATTAATATTATCAAAGTCATTGAGATCATCATCGTTAACATCATAATCATTATCACAATTAATACTATCATAATTATCATTATAATTATCATTATTATCATCATTATTATTATCATTATTGTTGTCATTAACATCAATATTTGCATCATAATTATCAATATTATTATTATTATCAACATCATCACTATTTTTATTATTATTAACATCATTGCAATCACCATTGTCATGATTATCATTATCTTTATCATCATTATCATCATCATCATAATAATCACTATCATCATTNTTATTATTTTTATCATTTTTTTTTGTTTTTTTTTGAGATCGTTCAGAAGCCTTTGCGCACGATGAAAGCGTGTTTAAATTCTTTTTTGTGTGGGACTTGTTTTAACATACCTACTTAACTGGCAAGACCTTTTTTATGGGACACCTGGCTTGAAATTTGCTCTCACATTTACACTTCAAGCTGAGGCCACTGAGGTTTAGCCCCTAGTTCGGGCTACCTTCAGTGTTTTGTTTACACGTTTTCTTGTAGCTACAGCTACCTCTAGGATATTTTGTATTTTTCCGTCGTGTATCTGAGCTGCTCTCCTCTGGTTACTCAGAGGGATGAAGCAAAATAATAGGTAGATGCTCTACAGCACAAGTCTAAACCTGGCTACCTCCAACAAAGGCACAAAGAGTGCATCTTCTGCACAGCCAGAGGGGCAGAGTTCTAGGCTTCTTAGGTACAGCCGCTTATCGGTAGGACGATGATAGAACGAAGCGGTTAGAGAAAGTCTGCGTGCGCTCAGGCACTCACACAGGCCCCAATCCCGCACATTAACTACCCTGTGGCCACGCCTTAGCAGCCCCACCTTAAAGAGCCGCTGCCACCTATTCCTAAGCCCCTTAGGCTTTGCAGCGAAAAACACAACTCTATGCCCCCCCCCCAATGGCACGCTCGCACCACCTTCGCTCAGTCGTCTAGAGAACCATATTTTTTTTTCGCCTAAAGAACTGTATACATGTATTAGGCAACTGCAGTCCACATGTCTTTGTTAAGCAGCATTTCATTTATAACGCTATCAGGATTAATGGTTTCGATCATTTTCTGCAGCACGTTTCGTTAAGTTTGCCACTTGATGCAGTCAAAGAACGAACGTTCAGCGTCATTTTTTTAGTACCCGCTGTACCTGCTAGCATCCGTCTGTGTTTTCTGCATCTTGTTGAGGTTCAAGCGGAAATACCTGTGATTTAAGAGAAATGGGGTCAGGTACTAATCAACTTTTTCATGTTTCCACTCTGTCCATTCCTTGACATCTTTTATTAGGCCTGGCGTTCATCTACTTGTAGATTTCTCTTGCCATCTATGCTGCCAGCGTTCCCAGGTTAAATACCAGGCGTTCTCCTTAGCCTCCATTCTTTTTAGGTCCTGCTCGGTAAGGTGCTTAAATCGTCTTTTTCTCGCAAGAAGGTCTATGGGGATAACGCTTGCTATGACCATTATCACAGATTCTGAGACTGTACGATAAGCGCAGGCTATCCTTAAGCCTCCAATTCTTTAAACTTGGCTGATTTCCACTTTCTTTATTCTACGTTCATCTCATCTTCCCATATGTCAACCCCGTACGGAATAATAGATTGGGCCGTAGACACAAGAAGCCTGCATTTTGCAGGCCTTAGACCTCTAACGTTCAGCATGATTCGGATTAATGCTGCTTTTCTTGCCACCGCTCTGTCCGCTGCTTGCCTAAGGTGGCTCCAAAATGGGAGCTTTCTATCCAACGTAACCCCTAGATTTTTAACGGCTTTCTTGGTCATTACTTCTTCTTCTCGTACCTTAAGGGGGATCATAATTTCTCGTCAATAGTACCATCTCCGTTTTTCCTGCTGCAACTTTAAGTTCATGGTTCTCCATCCATGGAGCATCTCTTCACATAACCTGGTAAAGTCGTATCTAGACAAGATCTATCGTGCACTCAACGATCACTACAGCAGCATCGTCCACGTATTCCACCAAGAACGTCCCTTCTAGCATTAATACTTGGAGAAGTTTGTCGTATTACATATTTCACAAATCGGTACCAAGTATGGAACCCTGAAATGCCCCTAAAGTTATTTTCTTTTATGTTTCGCCTTCTGTTGTCGTCTAGGTCAAGAAGCGGTCCTTAAGATGATTTCTGAATACTCTTAAAAGATAGTCTGGTGTTCTGAATTAGTATTTCAGAGCTTGAAGCATGTCCTCCTATTTTGCTGAGTTAAAAGCGTTCTTCACATGCAAGGTCACCAGAAGAATGAGAAGTCTGGCTTGATGGCATACATCTCAAGTGCTTTTGAGTGCTTTGACTACTTTTCCTACTGCTCCTATGGTAGAATTTTATCTCCTAAATCCGTACTGCCTGTCGGATAAGTCTTTCACGTTTTGTATGGCCTGTAAAAGACGGGCCTTGAGCAGCTTTTGAGATAACTTTTTAGGCGAATCCAGCATGCACAAGGGCCTGAATGATAACGGGGAGTAAGTATTTTTCTTGCCTTTATCGAACAGTACCATCTGTGCGTTTTTCCAGGGGGTTGGGAACAACCACTTCTGTGAACATGCATTGTATAGGTTGAAGTGCAGCTGTGAGTGTTTTGCTACCACTGTCTCAATGATATCTGCCAATATACTGTATGGTCCAGGAGCTTTTTCGTTTATAAGCGATCCAGCTGCTAGCTCCAGTTCGTTCTGGGTAAATAAAGGTACCTCTTCTACGAGCTCCAAGTCCGTTCAATCCTAAGGTTCTGGATGTGTCGGAAATAGCGTATCTACGATATGTTTCATAGTATCCGCGTTTTTGTTTGCAGTTGGTGCAAGTCGTACCAGTTTTTCCATTACTATTTGGTATGCTCTGCCCAAGGGGTCGTTATTCACTTTCCGTGCAATAATGATAAAGCGCATTGTCTATTGATCAACCCGGAAACAGAATTGCACATTTTTTACCTTGAGTTGATAGCTGCAAAAATAGAATAAAAATGCTACGCCAACGAGCTTCAAAATCATCAAGTTTGATTGAAAATCAGCAATATTATGGCAATCGCCTGCATAAATAAAAGGGGGGGCGTCGGATTTCCGTACCTGAATAAAATCTCACGTGGCATTTGGTAATGATGGATACAGTGTTAGATCTGAATTTTTCTATAGATATGGCGTTAAAAACAAACCTGGTCGACAAAGAATCTAGAATTTTCAATATGGATACTGAATGGGAGTTGCTAAATTTCGCATTTGAACACAACGATTGGCACACTGGATACAAATTTTTCTTGCTTCAAGAATTAATAAAAAGTGCGCAAATCTTTGCTTATGACTAACGGATCCAGATGTTTTTGTTATAAACGCTTTTACTATCAATTGATAAAATTTTTTTTGGTATGCCTTCCCCTCTTTTGTCCTAATACTAAAGGTCGTAGAAAACATTGGAGATAAAAGTTCTCAGGAAATTTTGATTTTTCTTGGCTGGCACTCACAAAATTGGTTTTCTACTTTTAATGAAATACTGATTAGTTAGCCTATTGATTTTTAACCAAATGTGAATATACTCCTGTCTCCTTGCAGATTGCTGTGCCACTCCCTAAGTAGTCAACTGCGTTTAATTCCACGATACTTATCAGGGAGGTCTTCAACCGTAGAGACTATGACAATGCGTCGATAGATATTGCCATTGCTTCGCTAGCTCCCATAACTTACAAACAGTATAATTCAGCCCTGAAAAAATGGTGTACTTTTTGAGAACAAAACTCGATTAACGTATATAATAATGATGTAAAAGAAGTGATTAAGTTTCTGACTTTTTAATTCGCCAATAGTACACCAAATAAGATAATATAATATTCTTAGTTCTATGAGATCTGCGATTTCACCTTTGTCAAAGAATGAATTAGCAAATAGTTTGGAACTTAATCGCTTCTTCAAAGGTGTCTACAGGCTAAAACCGTCTTTACCTCGATACTTTAACACTAAGGACGCTAGTGTAGTAATCAATAGTTTTAGAACTTAAATTCCGTTGGATTACTCGCCTTTTCAAGATTAACGTTGAAACTATGTATGTTGTTAACAATGGGGACAGGGTTTAGAGTATAAAATTTTGTCATTAATGAAGTTAAATGAAATTAAAATAAGTTCTTAAGGTATCGAACGAAAAATACTGAATTTAATAAAAATTTTTAAAGCCAGCACACCTCAACCTTACGCTTTTATTTCTTTTTCCTAGGATAATGCTTATATTTTTATTGCAAAAACGTTCATCTAATACTTGGATGAAGCCAACGAGATCAGATTAGATAAACAAATTTTTTTTTAACGTTAAAAAAATCACATGGCATTGCATCTTCTTAAAAAATAAGTAAAATGTTTCAGCATATTCTACAAGTCATGCTTCTTCATCTAAAGCTTATACAAATGAACCTGATACTAATCTTATGAAAAACGCATCTAGATGGTCTAAAAAATTTCGTACTTTTTTTTAATTTTAAAGGAGACAGATTATAAGTACAGAAAACTTAGCATCTAGTGTTCTATTAGGAAAAAATTTTGTTTTGTAAAATAAATAGACTTTTCCTTATTTATCCAAACAGCTTCATATTGTTATACATTAATTCTTAAAAATCAAGGAACAAAAGATAGTTACTAATCGAACGAACTTGCCAAAGTAAAGTTCCGGTTGAAAGTATCCAATTTTCTTACTAAAGGAATTTCATACTCCACTAAGTTCTCACTTCAATCCTATCTCAACAAACACACATATCTTTTAACTAAATGACGAGAGAATCACCACAAAGAGGTGCCAGGGATCACCTGTTTTTTGCCTCTTTCTGATTCTCTAAAAATAATGCGGTCTGTGAGAGGATAACGTATACGGAATATATTGATTTTTTTGAACAGGGAACTTGGATAATTTCAATTGAACTTGACTTTGGCAGGTTCATTTAATTAATAATTGTGTATCATTAAAGTTTAAAAATACGTTTAAAATGTTAAAGAAAATTTTGTAAGATAATTCATTAAAAAAATTTGAAGCCCTTGTACGTAAACAAACGTTTAATTTATGAAAAATACTGTAGTTCAAATGTTAAGTGCGATCAACGTATAAGGTACTTAAGCGAAAATTATTGTTTCAAATAAGAAATTTAGTTTTAAAATCATTTTAATTATATCCATTTGCTAATCTTGATTTTATAATAACAAATACTTTTCAAACGTTCTTAAACGTTTTTTGATGTTAAATATCTTTACAATAACACTATCAGTATAATTGGTAAGATCTAAATAGCTATTTGTTAAAAGATGTACAATTTTGGTACTTAACATTTTGTTAAAAAATATGCGTTTCAAGGATAAGATTGTGTTAAACCATTTCACGGCTACTTTAAAATAATTTTGGATACCTAATTTGTAAAGACAAAACTTTAAAAAAAATCACACTATAAAAAGAAATAATATTTTGATAAGCTTTACGATTTTTTTTTAAGAATTCATTGTGTAATGGTAATTTATCTTTAAAACAGGCAAAAAATGTATTTTCGCTATTTTGCACGTATTTTGCTTTATGCCGTCTGTACTAAAAAAATTGTATCTTAACGAAACCTTCAACGTTGTCTCTGAACTCAAAGGTCTAAATCAAATGTAAAGAAAGATATCTGGGAAAAGGTAATTTTTTGTCTCTTCACGCTGTACTAAAAGTTCTGTGAAAGTTTGTTTTTCCGATACAACTTGTTTGAATGAGAACTTAAACTTCTAACTTAAAGGTAGGAATAAAATTTAAAGTCATTTGAATCATGATTACTTAAATTTGTCAAAAAGACAATATACTTTCACGCTTGCCATATGTGACCAACTCAAATCAATCATGTGGTAGGTTATTAATTTGTTTCACACTAAAAAGGTGTGATGTATAAGAGGTCATACTTTTTGCTCCGAAAAAATTATAAGTAACTTAATTTTGTGACTTTAGTTGCTTTAAAAAAGTAAGTATATTTCAGAACTATCATTATTGAAACATATGAAAAACATCGCTTTTCATAAAACTTATCGATAAAGTATTAATAATTTGTTTAAATTTAGAAACAAAGTCAAGAAAGTAGCTTCGTTTTAACAATAAACATAAACAGCTACTAAACAATTGAAAAATACTTTTAGAAGAATTAAGTTAACATAAGGTTATAATGTCTTATATAATGACGAAAAAGAAGTGAAAAGTTCTTTATTAATAAAATTTGGAGTAATAGGGCTGTTTCTTGTTATAGTTGCGTTTCTTTGTTACAATGAAAACGAATGGATTATAAGAATAATTTTATTGACTTAAATAGTTGATTTTAAAAGTATGTACGTAAACTTAATCTTATAAGGTTAAGTATGCGAATGAATAAGAAATACTTGTTCTTATAAAAGTTTAATAAGAAGTGAAGTGCTATCAAATGTTTTGGAAGGAAGATAAAACGTATACAAAAATATCCATAAATACACGTATGACATGAGCACGGCTGTATTGATGTCAGCTGTTTCCTGCAATCGCCATAAGCCAGTTAATATAAAAGACATGGCATTCTGCGTAATCCACAATTATCTTGCCAACGCACCATTGATCATCTTTACCAAGGCTTATATTTCGCAAAAGGCTACCTGGATGATATTGTCATCGCTTCTGATCACCACGTACAAAATCTAATACATCTGCAACAGCTGTTTAAGGTCTGCGGCGAAGCTGTGCAGAATCCTAGACAAGCGTGGGCTGGCTCATCAACAAATAATCTACCTGAGATTCTTGGTTTGTGCAGATGGTTTCAAGCCCCTGCAGTACAAGATTCAGAATATTATCAAGTTTTCTCGTTAAGAGAACTCCACGGAGCTTCATGGCTTCATTGGACTTCTCAACTACCAATGCCACTGCGGGCCAATGACAAAAAGGATCCTGACGCCAGTTAACGATCTTCTAAAAGAGCTTCGTTAAAAAAAAAGACTGACCTTACGTAGACTTTATAAGCAGATGCCGCATTTGCAGCCAGCAAGCTCGCCATCGTTGACTCTATGATTTCTTCCCTACATCGTGCTGAGGCTCCTTTGGCCTTATGCACTGATGCATCTGACTTTGTTTTCAAGACAGCCCTCAAACAACAGTTAAATAATAGTGATTGGAAGCTTCTAGCCTTTTTTTCGAGGAAACTCACCAGCACTAAGAAACGTTACAGCGTCTACGACCAAGAGCTCATCACCATATACTCAGCCATCAAGGACTTCAAACGTATTCTGGAGGGTAGGGCCTTCATGGTCTACACAAATCACAAGCCCCTTATCTCCACAGCCCAACAGCCTTCTGACAAATCTTCACCTAGATAACCGTGCCAAGTGGACTTCATTCTTCAAGACAATGCCAACCTAGTTTATGTAAAGGGCCAAAACAACCCAGAGAGATGCGCTGTTCTAGATTTTCACTGGCTCCATGCCCATAGAACTAAATACAAAGACCATTACTATTTCTCAAGCCTTAAACAAAGAGCTGCAGTACCTGGAGATTAACACCAGCTTGGTTCAGCAGAGGTTGTGCGTTCACTTACATGACATTTTCTACGACACTTCTACAGGAGCAGTAAGGTCTAACCTGCTTACAGCAATGCATCGAAGGGTCTACAAAGTTTTTCACAGCCTATCTTACCCAAGCATCAACATCACAACGCGTCTCATCACTTTCAAGTTTCTTTGGCCCAGGGTGTAAAAGGAGATTACTTGTTAGGCTCAAACGTTCAAAGTCTGCCAACATGCTCAGGTTTATCATTGATCAATTTTCTTGATGGCTGGAGGCGGTGCCTATTCCAGATCACCAAGTGTCAACAGTGGCCAGAGCCCTCAATGATAGATGGATTTCCCTTTATGGAACTCCACTTACAATTACCACAGACCAAGGTGCACAGTTTAAGACAGCACTGTCTACCAAGCTCACCAAGCTCTTGGGCATCTCTAGAATTTTGAACACCCCATATTATCTTCAATAAAATAAAACGATTAAAAGCAATCATCCAACCATTAAGGCAGCTCACATGTGCTGACGAGATAAGCCATGGCCCCAGGTACGGCCACGGCCTACGCACATGCTATAAATAAGATCTGCAAGAATATTTAGCCGAGATATTTATAGCACTACGCTCTCAGTGCTAGAAGGATTTTTTATCACCCAAAGTTCCCCTGATACCTGCCCAGCGATCTTGGTCAAAAGACTTCGAAGTTTCACTGAATCCATAAAAGCATCACCAGCGTCCAGGCATACAGTGGAGAATGCGCTGTTCTTTCATAAAAGTCTCTGAACGTGTTCTCACGTATTAGAGCATATAGACTCTATCTAAAAACCTTGGCAGGCACTATATATAGGCCCTCAATGAATCATCAGGTGCATAGACAAATAGACGTACATCATTGACATAAGTAGCGGAGAGCTCACCATCTCCTCCAAAGCCCTCAAATCAACGTACATGGAGGTAGCTGATTCACCATCAGACGCAGCTAAAGCTGAGTACATACCTTATGAGACATCCTTCTTAGTGCCTCAACCAGCAACAACAGCCTTCTTACGATGACCCACGGTATCTAAGTTTATTCTGCAACTGGCATCTACGAGCACCCAGCCACCAGCCCAACCTATTCCAACGGAACCATCATCATTCGCCCAGCCTTTACCACCTCTACTTGGACCGTCACAGTCCATAATAAAGAAACGAGTATCGTTCATCTTGCCTCCTTCAAGCTACACTGTGGGGAAAGTGAATGTGGCCTTTCTGACCCAGGACTCCAAGAACACATAAAAACTAGGCAAGCAGTTTCGAGGCAGTGCTACCACCACCAGTCTTTCCAACTATTATAGTTTTCTCAGCCACCTTAGCGTGGCGTCTTCTTTTATTCGTTGGTTTTTTTGTGTATTATAGATAGCTTTTAACCGTCTAAAATCATCGATCGAATTTGGAAAAATCGAAAAAATAAACGCCAGTACGATGCAATAGGCAGCTCATCGGTGTCAAAACTGTCATTCAGTAGGCAGTCAAGTGTTAAAAAACAGTTAAAATTAGAACTGTACTAAAAAATAACAAATTTAGTGATAGATAAGGCAACTTTGAATCTCTAAAGCGATTTATTTTTGTTACTACTTACGCAGAATAGTTCTTTTACCTTTAACGTCCAATTAATAACTACAGATCGAATTGTTTTGTCTGAAATTATGGCTACGTACAAAGTTTTCGTATTCAGAAACGAGTGTCTAGTGGTGCTATGAAATTAAAAAATTTTCATTTGGATTTGTTTGATGCAACAAGTCAAGAGTGGTACATTTTACCCGTAGATGAGGATAACTTGAAAGAAGCTTATAGAGGTACTTGTACAACTATACAAGTCTCATGTAATGTACAATGTAAATTTGAGAACGACTAATTATGTTTGCGTTAAACTTGTACAAATGTTACTTTTTATTTTAAACTTTCGATTAATCATATCACATTAATTCTTTGGGTGCGGAGGATAAAAATAAGGATGCAACTGTCATTAAAACTAAAAGTCAATGAAACAAGCTGTCAGAATTCTTTTAATAAACCACTTGAAAATTTAGAAGTTAAATGTGTGAACGATTGTAGTATGATTAAATGTATGGTCTGGATGTTATCCTGCGTCAAAGGCACATCTTGATACGGACAGAAAATTACACTAATAAAAAGAACGTTGATAGTTTAATTTATCACTTAGAAAGAGTAACTCTTTCGGAACTTCCACTTGCTCGATTGTTAGTAACTTAAACATTATTTAGGATTTACATTAATAACACACTACTTGGTTTTTTTTGAGCAAAAATTTTGTGTTCATGTACTTGTCAATATTTCGTCTCATTTTTTCGTGAAACCTTTTTAATACTCTCACTTTTTACCGCAAAGACCTCACGCACCATAGACCAACAGTTTGAAGACTATGTATAAATAATCAATACAAAAAGAAGTTAATGTACCTGCCCATTTATCTTGTGGGTAGTGCGGAAGTAAAAGATAAAGAATTTGTTTGATTTCTTAGGTTTTTTCATAGAGGATTAATTGAATGATAGTGTTCGAATTGACATTAACCATAAGACCATACACTTTCAAGAAATGTCAGGCAGCAAAATAAACAAAAGTCCAGTAATAGTGAAATTAAGCAGGGTTCCCTTCAACGAACAAAAAAAAGAAACCCAACAAAAAATTGTACTTTATTCCGTATTCTCTGGTGGGCACCAAAGTTCAGTAAAGTAAGACTTTTTTTAAAATGGGTGGGGGATGTAGACATATACTCTTAAATATGTATATAATATAACGAAATTTAAACATTATGTTTTTCTTATATACTGTAAAGACTTTTCACGTTATAAACTAGCTTTGTTACAAGAGTTTTTGCTTACACCAAAATATATTATCATTCAGACAGAAACAACTGAACAAAGATAACACAGTGAAAAGTTATTAGACAATGAAACTAAGGTAATCAAGACTTTTAATCTTATAAACTAACTTTGTTAAAAAAGTTGTTATTCATAACTGAACTTATTATAGTTTGAACAGAAACTACGAAAAAGTAGAAGCACAAATGAATAAAATTGGATAATTAAGTCAAGGTAAAGATAAATATAGAAATAACAGATATCTAAGAGAAATTTTAACTTTTGTAAGGAGGTTCAGAGAATAAGCCCCTCTCAATCCTGTTTCAAAGTAATTTCACATGAAAAGTGTAACTTACTTCTGGGAGGGGGGAGTGGCTGTCGGGGTAAATAACCCATATTCACAATATAATAAAGTATGTTGTATGTGAGGGGTATGTAAATTAGGGTCTGTAAAAGGGGCAGTTGACTCCACATACACTTTTCCACAACATGTTCTCACGAAAAAATTTTTATGAAAGTTTTTTGAAGAAACACCTTGAATTTAAAGGAATGTATCAAAAAGTGTCGTAAGGGAATTCTTACATTTTAATTGTTAGGTTACAATTCCAGATGAATATTATAAGTTTTATCTTACTTTACGCAGAGGTGTTAGGGGCTACGCAAAAATGGATGATAATAGAATTCTCAGAAAAAAATCAGAGTATCCTACGGGAGGGTTAGGGGCAAAGAGGGCAATAAGTTAGAGTTAGGATCGTTAAACAGAAGGATATGTGTCTAGAAAATCTTACAAATATTAAGTTAAGTTGAATCTAAAGAAAAGTATCAAAAATTCTGTATGATGCTGTTAAAAGCTGCATGGAAGTGGGGGCCATGTAAGCATTGGAAAAATCTGTGGATAATCTTCTAGATAATACATATGTATTTTAAAAAAGTAAGTGTAAAAAACGCTGATGTATAAAGTAATAACAACAAATTTAGATTTTTAAAGCACTTTTCCTGAAAAAAAAAAAATCTTTTCTAAAGAAGAAGATATCATTTTAAAGAGTAAATACAAATAATAAAAGAAAAAAAAAAGCTTAATGTCGTATAATAAAATCACATTACAAAAAATATTCTATGCACGAAGTAGTCGTGAATTTAAACTTACAAAAAATCGTTAAGGGGCCATAGGGAGTTGTAGGGAAAAAAAACCACTAGAAGCGGCAGTCATAAGGCAGTAATGGCAGTAAAAGGTCAGTAGGGAGCAGTACATGGGCCTAATTCTATACTTAGTGGGTTAAAATGACGTAAAAAACCTGAGTCTTTCCTTAATTTGTAGAGTTCAGTGGAGGAAAGTGAAAAAGAATTGTGGAGGTTTTCGCGAAACGGTAGTAAGGTAGTCCTAATTCGGTATGATACGCCACACATTTAACTAAACTGTTTGTAAAGATGTATGTATGTGTGTACATATGTCTATACGCAATATAGATAATTCTGTAGAAAAAATTGCAAAACCATCTACTTACCTTTACCGACCCCAACGAATTGTTACAGACATCTAGTAAGCTTTAACGAACATTACATTTACCTAACACAAATGCAGTTAAAATTTCTTCATTTTTTCCCTTATTTTGACACATCATGATTTTTGTACAAACTATTAACTGCATTTAGAGAGCCACAGACTTTTCTTTAACCAAACATCCACACTAATTAACGATAACCGGACAGAGAATCTACCAATCTTTACTGTACAATATGTAAATTTGTAGTATTTATTACTCTAAGAGACCACTAAGCCAGAAATCTCAAAAATAGAAATAACAGCTATAATGGTAAATGTTGTATTTGATTATAGTTGTTCAAGCTGTGGTAAATTAGATATAAGCATATTTTACTACAATAATGTTAAGAGGAAACCAAAACTTTGATTAAAGAAATTCCTTGAAACTCTTAGTATACTGATACAGTGCCAAGCCATTTAAAAAAAATATCAGTTAAATAAGTTATTGTACTAAAGTTCTGTATCAAAACTTTAACATTTAAAGTAGTAGAGTCCTAAACATTCGTTAATAATAATATTATGGTTCTGACAGACTCCAGACTCTTATAATTATACATTCTTTTTTTTTAGTGTGACCATGTAGTGGTACACAGTATTAAAATTGTTTATCTATTAAAATCAGTTGTTTGTTGATTAAGTGTTGGTCAAGTTACAGCATTAAAATCTATAAAAAGCTTTGTCAACATAATTTGTAAAGTTAGTAATCTCCCAATCCAGTGGCTATGTATTGATAAAGGTAATAAAATAACTCTAGTAATTTGAAAGAAATGTAAGTTCTTAGAAGTATTCAGAGTCATCAATTAGACGCATGTGAAATTTGTTGCTCTAAAAAAAATGCTAAATCTTACACAATTTAAAAAGATAATCACTTAACGCAAACACAGTTTAAAACGAGTTAAATAATTAAAAACTATGACTTTTAAAATTTCGTTACGTGTTTAAAATGGCTTAAAAGTGATTTTCAACCACGTCATAAAATTTGTTTATTTCTTTGTAGAATGCCAAGATCCTTCATGATATAAGAGTCATGAAGTTTTCTGGTATACAATAGATGTGCAATGATACGTATCCTTTTTATAACTATTATAACTTAGAAGACTTAGCATAAGCCATTAAAAAAGATAATCTTATTTCATTACTGTGATGATAGTTATTTGAGCAGGTGTAATTGAAATTGATTCTGTCAAATGGTAGAACAGTTGTTGAACTTATCATTAGGTTGTTGCATATAGATATAAATTTTTAATCAACAAGTTATATATCAGAAGAACACACCTCTATTTTTTACTTGAGTATTTAGTACTTCTGGCATTCTAAATATGACCTAGATTTGATAAGCAATCATATATACTTATTTCACTAACGGAAAACTTTTTGTTTAGACCTATATGTGTAATATAATTTCATGATTACTGTTTAGACACCTGCCTTTATTGTTGAAGACATATCTTATTATGCTAAGCTCCTATACAGCTTAACATATTTGACCTACTTTTTTTCAAAAGGAACAGTTCTACACACCTCTTTCAGGCATTTTTCTAGCTAGTATACTTTTCGTTTATTTGTTTTACAGGACAGTATTTTTTGAGTGGCGTTTTTGTAACCACTGACCCGCTCATTCGGAGTATTTTCTATGTGAACTGTATACGCCAAGTCAAGTCTTTTGCAATTTGAAATAATACAATACTTTTATTTCATTAATAAGCTTTGTTTTGTCATACAGTGACGTTAATCTTTTCTTTCACTTATTTTTATGGGTATCTATGGTTTAATATTATTAGCCACATCCGTGTTAATTATATATTATGATATAACAAAGGACACCTTAGAATCCTTTTACTTAAAGAAATTTTTAAAGAAACAAAGTAATAAGGTTTTCATATTTATAAGCATTCACTTAAGAGTACTCACTTTTATTTATGTTTGTAAGTTAGACTCGCAATATTATTGACTTTTGGACATTACAATGCTTTAAATTTATTTTTTTTAAGTTACTTACTATCTATCTTAGAGATGACAATATTATATTTTGGATCATTTAAAAGCCTTTATTATCTTACTATTATCGTCAATATTGAATGATAAGAGTACAATATCACTTGCTAGGAGACTGCTTAAGTTCTGCTCAAAAGTAACTAGAGCCTAGTTAATGTGCTGCTTAAGTGCCATTTAATGTTGCTAAAAACATTATTTAAGCTTTATTTACTGTAATTACAACGATAGTATAGTCATATAATATTACCAAACTTAAAAAAAAACAGTAAAAAGATTAATTCTTCCCATCTGTTATTACCTAACTAGAGTTTATTGACCGTCTAAATGTGACTTAACTAGGACTTAGTTAATATTACGAAAGAGATTTACTTCAGTTAACCCATTATATTATTAGCTACAATCTGGGACTTACCAAGATTTTGATATAAGGGCTTAACTTACCTGAGTCTTACTTGAAATTAAAGTGAGACTGAGTTGGCATTTAAATGCGGCTTGGAAAGAACTTTTTTTGAATTTAGGTAAGGCTCAATCCAGATGAAAGTGAGACTCAACAAAAAAATACGTCAAAGTGTTATTAAAATTTATGTGGATTTAAGTGGGACTTTACTAAAACTTATCTGGCATTTAAGCAGAACTTAACTGTAACTTATTTAAAAATAAAGTTATGAAAAAAATCACTACAAATTAAAATTCACGTTGACCGTAAGTTATTTAGTAATTAAGTAAAACTTTGTTTGATTATAAAAGAGCCTTGACTACAACATACTTAGGACAAAAATAGAACTAGACTGCCTTAATTTGACTTTAAGTAGAAGGAGCCCTATAATTATTTAGGATGACAATGGGGCTTACCAAGAACTGAGTTAAACTTGCAGAAAAACTAATCAGGGACCTCGTGGGGACTTATGTTTGACCCACTTAGGTTTTATTTAAAGTTCGAGTGAAACTTTATAAGTAGCATTGAAGCAGCGTTGACTTATAAATAAGTTTATGATACAGTAGAGATTGCAGAAGGACTTATCTGAAATCCTATAAGGACTTGAAATTCATGTGTAACTTGATTCAAATTGATGTACATTTTAGAATGAAAGTATGACTTAACGGGAATTTATTAAGTATTGCAGTGGAAATAAGTCAAGACAAAAGTTAAAATTAACTACAACTTATTGGTATTTTAAGTAAAATTTAACTAGGACTTAGTGTACCATTAAATTAGAATAATCCAGGACTCAGTTAGAACGAAAGTGGTTCTCATCTGAAATCCAATTGACACTTAATATTTATATCTTACTAATTTGAAACGTCATAAAATCTTAAGTGTCACTTAATTAAAATTCAAGTGAGACGTTACGAAGCATTTTCAAGTAAAAGTAAGTACTGATTGAGATTTAGTGTAAAGAATGTAAGAATGAAAGAAAAGGTGAGAGTAGCTCAATTTTAAAAAACAACATGTTATTAAATATTTGTATAACCGCGCCCACGAATCGTAAGGTTGACGATTCGAAAAGTCACAGACATGGCTTTCGTTTGGAATGTCTGGGGCCACATTTTTCTGTTTAAAAATGAAAAGAGCACCAGGGCAAGGAAGTAATGGCTCTCTTGTGGACAGGAGGCTATGGTGGCAATTGTTTTATGCAGTGAATAACTTGGTAACCAAAAAAATTAACAAAGTGACTATATTGTCAAGCAGGAGCAACTCTCTCTTCACTTCTTTCTGAAGACTTGAACCTCCCACACCATTTTTATTTTCCTTCGTTATACCGCTCACTTTTGTTCAATAAATTATCAAAGACATAATACCAGTTACACATCCTTATCTTAGAAATAAGTTTTTTACATTTTTGGTGGCTGACGTGAGGCCTCTTGTTAAAAACCCCGTAAAAGTGTGATTCGCAACATAAAAAGAGGACAACGAGATATCAGAGATCGTCCACTAACGAAGGGAAAGCCTTGAAATGAAATTCTTGAAGGTGACGAGGTTAACGAGGCTGACGATGCCGTATTAGATAAAGAACTGGCTGACGAATTTGAGGGTGAGACCAGTGCCGCTAATCAGGTTATGCTCCAAAATGTTGGTGAGTCTTCGGAGGAGAAAATGGAGAAAAAAAATCAAGACTGGCAGAAGATGGATCTCTCTCCTTCAACCACAGCACCAAAGGCCTCTCATCGACCTCAACGTCTGGTGAACTCGGTTTTGCGGCAGCACCTAAACGCACACCACCTGCTTTTATTTCTGAGAATGTTAATTTCGCGACAGCGTGGAGGCGCCTACCACCTTCATAAACCGTGAATTTTGCAGTTGAAAGCCCAGCAGCACTTAAGCGCGTAACTGCGCGCCCGACTATTACCTCTACGATGACTTTAATGGCTGGATCTGCATCAGTGGATAAACGCGCACCATCACCCCTTCCGATGATTTTAGCTGTAGATCCTGTAGTGGCGCGCAAACGCACACCACTACCCCATGCGACGGACACTACAGCAGCAAGCAGACGCATACGGCCATCCCGTACGACGATCTCAACTATGGGCTCTGTGACAACGCGCAAACGTGCACAGCCGCCTCCAGCGACGGGTGCTACAGCAGCGCGTAAAAGTGCAATGCTGTCCCTTTAAATGACCTCAGGGACGGGAACTGCAGCGACGCGCAAACACGCAGCACCTCGTACGACGACCTTCGAGGCGAGCTCTGCAGCGGCACGCAAACGTGCACCGCATCCCCCTGCAACAACCTCAGTGACAGGCTCTGCAGTGGCAGACGAACGCCCACCATCTCCTCGTGCAAAGAGTTCAGCGTTGAACTCTGCAGTGTGTAACCGCGTACCACCACCCTCTCAGATGACGTCAGCATAGGGCTTTGCAATGGTGTGTAAACGCGCACCACCACCTTCTACGGTAACATCAGTGACGGGTTCTGTAGTGGCACACAAGCACGCACTTCCACCCCATGCGACGATCTCAACAATGGGTTCTACAGCGGAGTACAAGCATACACTGTCTTCCTTGTCAAAATTACCAGCTGCGACTGGTCACGCGTATCAAACTGAACCAACCTTAGATCAGGATCACCCTTTTCCGAATTATGCGACTCAACAATCGGCTTTCTTTGCATTTTCTTTTCACCATAATAAATTCGTAAATGATTTTGATATGATGGGAGATCGTTTTGAAAACAATTTTTCCAACAATGGTTCAAATTCCTAAATTTTATCTGAAAATAAGATTGAATTTATAAATAATTTTGAGAATTTATACGATCCTAGTAATTTTAATAATAAATTAGCCAATTGTAATACTTACTCTGACCGTTAAAATGCAGACTCCATGAAAGATTTAGCAGACGAAATAAAAGAAACCTTTAAAGAAGTTCCAAATTCTAGTTTGAGCAATGATAACTCGGTTTTTTTAAATAGAATGACATCAGCTTAATCATTGCCTATCTTTTCTGGAGAACCGCTCGAATGGTAAAGATTTAAAGAATCCTTTGAAATCTCGACTTCTCTGGGAAATTACTCAGATGCAAAGAATTTTGTTCGTCTTTCTGATGCCCTGCGAGGCGAAGCTCAGGAAGCTACTTGAATTTTGTTTATTGCCGGAAACGAAACAGAGCAAATTTTAAAGACACCAGAAATGCAGTTTGAAAATGAAAAACTGATTTTTGAAAAGATAATCAAAAAGATTCGAGAGCTCCCGAGCCTTAGAAATTCAAACGTAAACTTACTAGATCTTGCGACAAAGTTAAAAGATTTCGGTCGTCATATAAAAATGTAGGTCATCTTTTTTGTCCAGATCTTGTAAATCAATGATATCAAAAGTTGCCAGAATCAATAATACACAATTATGTAAGATTTTCTGCTTATAAGAACTCATTAAAACCTGATTCAGAAAAAATACCTGATTTTGTTTTTCAAAAAACCGAATTACATATCAAAGCTGGTATAATTGCTGTAGATTTGCAAAGCCATCTGAATTTAATTTTTGAACGTCTTACAGTAACAAAAGAGTAGTTTTAAACCTCAATGTTGAAGAAGATGCAAAAGAAGTCATACAGAGAGAAAAGAATGCTTTTTAGTCGTCGCAAGAACCATTTAATTACTGAATGTAGAGATTTCGCAAAATATCCAATTTCTCAATGTTGGAAAAACAAACAAGTAAAAACAAACAAGGTTTTAAGCATCACGAGCTTTTATACGCTCCTTTTAAAAAAAAATGCTAATTTCAATGTCAAAACTGAGACTAAAACAGAATTTTTGAACCTAAAAGATTTGGAGCCTGACGCTTTGTCAGTGAGCAAACAGTCATGACTAGATTCAAAAGTTTTATTAAAATCAGTACCCGCTCTTTTATTAAATAACCAATCTTTAGTTTTGATTCATGCCTTATTGTGTAAAGGTTCCATGGTTCCATTAATTAACTCGATGATTGTAAAAAAGCTTAATTTAAGGACTTCACGTATTAATGCAGTTTTGAAGGGGATTGGTTGTAATGATAAAGTCACCTGTCCACAGAGCGTATTAATTGTCAATAAAGCGTGATTCAAAGATTTTTAATTTAAAAAATCTACTTGTTGTCGATGATCTTACATTTCCCATACAAAGCATGGATTTTAAAGTGTCTCAATATTGCACGAAAGAAAAAAACGTTTTTATTCATCTGTACGATGAAGCTCCGCAAATGTTGCTAGGTCAGAATAATGTTGGTTTAATAGTTACCCAAGAGTTTAAGAGATAAATGCGCTATTAAAATTTTACAAGATACGTGTAAATATAATAATGGAGCATGGAAGATCGGTTTACCGTGGGTTTAAGTCGATACAGGTTTTTCGGATAGTCGTTCCACCACTTTGCGATGGCTTTAACTCCTAGGGAAAAAGTTAGCTCATGATAAAAACTATGTGAATTTATATAACAAAGAAGTAACTCATTTGTGGAAAAATTGTTACGCAGAAAAAGCAGAAAAATCACACGGCAAAAGAGTTTGGTATCTTCCCCATTTCACTGTGCGTCATATAAACAAACCAGGTAGAGCACGTTTAGTTTTTGACGCAGCGGCAAGAACGAAATCATTAAGTTTCAACGATTTGTTATTCTCCGGCCCAGATTTTCTCAAATCACTCCCAGGTATTTTAATGCAATTTCGCCAATATGCTTTCGCGATTAAAGCAGATCTTCGCGATATGTTTTTGAAAATTAAGATTTGTAAAGAAGATCGCGATGCTCAGTGATTCTTGTGGAGAGACGAGGATAGTTCAAAGGCTCCACAAAAATATGTTATTACTTCCATGTTATTCAGGGCAAAATCTTCACCTTGCACAGCTTTATTTATCAAGGATAAAAATGCCGATTCATTTTCTTTTTGTTTTCCTGCAACGGTAAAGAGTTTAAAAAAAAATTTCTTGCACGGACGATTTATTAGATAGTTGCATGACAGCTGAGGAAGCATCCAATCGTGTTAAAGAATCAAAGATGATAAGTGCTAATGCAGGATGACAAATGCATAGGTGGGCTAGTAATTCAAAGCTAGTTGTGGACGCTATAAATGACAGAAACTCAACCGGAAGCTTCATTGAGGCAAAAGATACCGGTGAAGAGAAAGTTCTCGAGCTTCAATGGCTCAATTTACCTGATGAGTTATCTTTTACTTTTAATGAGACCAAAATAGACAGCGATATTATCAGCAGGAAAAAAAAGCTTACAAAGAGGGAGTTTTTACGACTTATCATGTTGGTTTTTGATCCGTTGGGCCTACTTGCGCCTTTCACCATTAGTGCGCGTATGCTTATGCAACAGATTTGGCTCAGTAAAGTTTTCTGGGATGAAAAAATTCGAGAGGACGAGTTCTCGTTATGAAAGCTTTGGTTACATGATTTAAATAACGTGACAAAGTGTTGAACTCCTCACTGTTATCAAAGCCTTAACGATCAACTTGATTCAGCAGAATTACACATTGTCTGTGATGTGAGTTCAAAAGCATATGCTGCAGTAGCTTTTGGTGATTCGCTATTAAAGACAAGAGTTTTGACATCGCAATTATCATGTCAAAAAGTCAAGTTGCGTCGTTGAAAGCGCAATCAATTCCCCGCTTAGAACTACAGAGTGCCTTGTTAGCTACGAGATTAGCTAAGTTTGTCGGGTTAGAACATACTTTTTTAATTTTTTTTGTCAGATTCTAAGACAGTATTACAGTGGATTGAGAAAGATTTGCGAGATCATCAGATGTACGTAACTAATCGGCTCAATGAAATAAATGAGAATTTAAACGTGAAAAAGCGGCGCTGAGTTTCTACAAAGAAAAATCCAGCAGATGACGGTACTCGAATAGCCCCTGGTGCGTTAAACTCTAGCAGTCGCTGGTTTGTTGGTCCAGCATTTTTACACGGGTTTGAAAGCCAAAATAAATTTCGGGAAAAAATATAATATGCAAGACGATTGCGAACTTAAAAAGGATTCGGTTAATACCTTTACTTTTTCGATCGAAAATGAGTTAATTGATTTTTTACGTTTTTCAAGTTAGGAACGTTTAATTTCCACGTTATCACGAGTCTTAGAAACCGTGGAAAGTTGGAAAAGACAAAGTCACTCAGCTTTAGAACGGAATAAATAAAGGCAAAATAATGTTTTGAAAGCTATAGAGCTAAAGAGAAAAGGTGAAGAAATTTGTTTTAAAAGTATTCAACTAATGTCATTTAACAAAGAAATACATGCGTTAAAAAATTCAAAGCCATTACTACGAAACAGTAAAATTATAATTTTAACATCTTTTTTAGAGAAAAAAAATTTGTTGAGATCTTAAGGTTGGATACAAAAATTTGTATCAGAGGGTGTAGTGAAAAATCCTGTTATTCTTTATGTAAAAGATTCGATCGTAAAATCATTAATTAAGGAAAACCATAAATAATATTATCATGCTAATAATAAAACGGTTTTTAACAAACTACGACAGAATTATTGGATTGTAGGTTTGCGTCAAGGTCTTAAAAGCTTATCAAGTACGTGTATAATTCGTTAGATTCAAAAAGGTCAACCAGCACAACCTAAAATTGCTGCTCTACCCCCAGGACGTTTAGCTTACCGTCGACATCCCTTTACTCCTTGTGGACTTGATTATTTTAGGCCTATTCAGGTTTAAAAAGGGAGGAGGCACGAAGAACGTTGGGGAATCTTACTGACCTATATGACTACGCGTGCCATTTATATTGAGCTTGCATCTAGTTTAAGTACAGATTCTGTGATATTGGCTCTGAGACATTTTATCGCCCAAAGGCAAACTCCTAAAACAATCTATTCAGAAAACAGTACGAATTTTAGGGGAATGAGTAAAGAACTTTCTCAGTGTATAAAGAACTTAAATCGTGAAAGCTTGGGTAATTATATGACTAATCGAAATATTAAGTGGAAGCTTTATCTGCCATCCACTCTTTATATGGGAGGTGCATGAGAACGACTAATTTGATTGGTTAAAGTTGCCCTGACTGCTTTTTTAAAAGAACATGCTTTTAAAAAAGAAAACACTTATGACAATTCTTGCAGAAATAGAGTATTCTGTTAATTCTTGGCCTCTTACACATGTCTCTTCTGATTCCCGAGATATTAAAGCTCTAACGCCTAACCATTTTTCATTAGGAGCGTCTTCAGGGCAGATTAGAGTAAGTCGGTGCGATAAACAATATGTTTCTACGAGAAAGCAGTGGAAAATTTTTCAAAGCTTTGCTAACGCTGTTTGGAAAAGATAGTTGCGTAAATATCTCCCTACTTCGTTTCCACAACAAAAGTGGCAAGAAAGTGAGGCACCCCTCCAAGAGGGTAATCTAGTAATAATTTTAGATGATATAGACGGGGCAAAATAAGCAATCGACCGGAAAAATTAGTTTACACGCCAATTTTTTGCACCATCTTGTGAAAATGTGCTACTGCATGGGGAAGTACAGTTTGCCAGGCGAAAATGTGGTGAGAAATTGTTTAAGCAAATTTTTTTTCACCAATTTATAAAAAGTAACTTTTTCAAAAAAAAATTGCTCCTTATTCTTTGGCCCATTCCTAACAGAAAATCAATTGAAATGCATATACCTAAACCCCATAGATCTTAAGTAGAAAGTTCCTCAAGTTTAAAAAAACGTGTTTTCTGCAATATTTGATCACGTAATACTCAGCTAACGATGCATTATTTGTAACCTACCAGGGCTTAAATTTTACCTTGAAGCGTGCACTTTTAGATAAAGGAAGATTTATGAACGTTAGCTGCTTGCCAAGAACGGTATTGTTGATCTGCACAGTCGTTTTTGTACCTACCATTCATGAATGCGTATACCTGAAGGAGAGGAAAATCAACAGAAAAAATGAATTGACCAGCAATTTTTTTGCACCATCTTGTTTAAAATGGGCTACTATATGAGGAAGTACAGTTTGCTAAATGGAAATGCGGTCAGAAATTGTTTGAACAATTTTTTTTCTAACAAATTACAAAAAATCAATCAATTCGTAAGAATAAAATTTTTTTTGTAACACTGTGATCAATACGAACAAAAAATTTATCAACATATTTTTCTCTAAAGTTAATTAATTTTAAGTAAAAAACTTTTGAATTTCCAAATTATACGGATTTTGATATTTGTAGATTTCTAAAGTGGTATCATGAAAATGTTTTTTAATTTTCAAAAAATTTGAACGTCTTCTTCAAAGCTCAAAATACAATATTCAATAATATACAATTAAAATGCGTTACATTTCATGTATATTCAACTAGATCTAACACAATGTAGTTACAAGTATCTGAATAATGTTCTACAACCTATATTTATCACAAGAAACCCTTAGCCAAATGGCTTCGTAAAAGCATGGAATTGTAAAAAATTATGATGTACAAAAACCATACAATTTAAAAAAAAATAACGTTACTTGTATACCTATATGCGGTTGTGATCTTGACTTCTGTAAAAATTTATAAGTGTAAAAAGTAATGTGATTTTATTGTAAAATTTATTTGACAAATATAATTATTTTACTTACATTATTCATACGCCTAGTTTTATTTTATTTTATTCGTCGTGCACTTCACTGAATATACGGTATCAAACGTATCTTCCATAAAAGTATATTTATGAAGATTTAAATAGTTGTGTACACACTGACCCTTATCTTAGTAGATGAAAAATTAATGAATGTATTGAACATACTTATAAATATGAATAACACATTAGTAGCTTTACGAATCTCTTTGGGCCTGCAAGTAATTGCGTGCAAAACATATTTGAAATTGAAAAAAAATTGTTGGGGTTAATGTCAAGGAATTATATTAATTGTATATTCTATTTTAAGCTTGAAAGAAGACGTTTAAATTTTTGGTACTTTCAAAAACAATTTCACGATACTTATTAGAAACATACAAATAGCAAAATCCATGTTTTTTGGAATTTTAAGAGTTTTTCGCTCACAATTTATCGACTTAAGAGAAAAATATTTATAGAAATTTTTTGCTTGTTTTGATTATAGCAGTGCGATAAAAAGTTTTTTCTTACGAATTTATTGATTTTTTGTTATTTGTTAGAAAAAAAAATGTTTCAACAATTTCTGACCGCATTTCCACCTAGCAAACTGTACTTCTGCATACAGTAGCACATTTTAAACAAGATTGTGCAAAAAAATTGAAGGCAAATTTATTTTCTCTGTTGATTTTCCTCTCCTTCAGGTATACGCATTCATGGATGGTAGGTACAAAAACGACTATGCTTAGATCAACAATACCGTTCTTGCCAAACAGCTAACATTTATAAATCTGTCTTTATCTAAAAGTGCACGCTTCAAGGTAATATTTAAGCTATGGTAAGTTAAAAATAATGAACCAATAGCTGAGTAACACGTGTTAAAATATCGCAAAAAACACGTTTTTTTGAACTTGATGAACTTTTCACTCGAAATCTATAAGGTGTAGGTATATGCATCCTAATTGATTTTTTGTTAGGAATTTTCCAAAGAATGAGGAGCAACTTTTTTTAATCTAAAAAATTAATTTTTATAAATTGTTTAAAAAAAATTTGTTTCAACAATTTCTCCCCACATTTCCACCTGGCAAACTGTACAGAAGTATGGAGTGTATTTCTATATAGATCTATATAGAACCATGTAAAAGCACATTTTAACAAGATGGTGCAAAAAAATTGAGGGCGAATTTATTATCCCGGTCAATTGCTGATTTTGCCCCGTCTAATAAGGTTGAAAGAAATTATTTAAAAAAGTGTATAATTGCCAAATCTTATGTGAATCGTGTCGACGGTCAAGTACGAAGCGCTAAAGTTTGAATTGCGAACGGAACATTAACAAGACCAGCGAGAGAACTTGTGAAGTATGAATGAGTACAAAATTAAGTTTTGTACGAGTGGGAGAAATGTAAAGAATGTAAAAATATAAGAAAAGACGGGAGTAGCTTGATTTAAAGATACTATATGTTATCGATTGTTTGTATAACCGTGCTAGCGAATCGTAAGGTTGACGATTTGAAAAGCCATGTGCATGGTTTTCGTTTGGAATATCCGGGGCCGCATTTTACTGTTTAAAAATAAAAGGAGAGCCAGGGCAAGAGGGGTAATGGCTCTTTTATGGACGGGAGGCTGTGGTGGCAATTTTTTTATGCAGCGAATAACTTGGTAATCAGAAAAATTAACAAAGTGACTATATTGTCAAGCAGGAGCAACTCTCTCTTCACTTCTTTCTAAAGACTCGAACCTTCCACACTGCTTTTATTTTCCTTCGTTATACTGCTCACTTTTTTTCAATAAATTATCAAAGACATAATACCAGTTACACATCTTCATCTTAGGAATAAGTTTTTACATTTTTGGCGGCCGACGTGGGGCCTCTTGTTGAAAACCCCGTGAAAGTGTGATTCGCAACATAAAAAGAGGACAACGAGATATCAGAGATCGTCCACTAACGAAGGGAAAGCCTCGAAATAAAATTCTTGAAGGTGATGTGGTTAACGAGGCTGACGATGCCGTATTAGATGAAGAACTGGCTGACGAATTTGAGGGTGAGACCGGTGCCGCTAATCAGGTTATGCTCCAAAATGTTGGTGAGTCTTCGGAGGAGGAAATGGAGGAAAAAGACAGAGACTTGCAGAAGATGGGTCTCTCTCCTTCAACCACAGTACCAAAGGCCTCTCATCGACCTCAACGTCTGGTGAACTCGGTTTTGTGGCAGCACGTAAACACGAACCACCTGCTTTTATTTCTGAGAATGTTAATTTCGTGACAGCGTGGAGGCGCCCACCACTTTTATTAACACTTATTCATTACTTTATTTCAACAGTTATTTCAACACATTATTTTTGTATTGTATGCATCATTTTTCAAGTTTTAGTTGGTCGCTTATGGTAGGAAAGGTTCTGAGGATGAGTTTAGAGGTTAAAAACCAGACCGTTTAGTCTAGTGGCCTTGGTTGCGAGCTCCTTGGACCTTAAGTTCTAATTTCTTTTGGATGTAAGTGCAATTTAACTGCAGTTTACTTGGAAATATATTTGTTTAGTAATCACTGCAAATAAGTATTTAAGTTTACTCTGAGTCATTTTGGAATTACGTGACACTTCGCAAGATTTTAACTTTAACTTCACTAAAACTTGTTAAAAACTTTAGTGGCTTATGAGCTTAACTCTTAGGATTTAAGAGGTACCAAACAAACATTAAAAAGATGCTTAGTTTGGATTTACATGGCTCTTACAACTTGTTGTAAAGTTTGTCGCAGAGTGATTCTGCAAGTATTTTTTAGCAGTGATCTTAAAACAGTTTTGTTAACCAATCACAAAGTTTGTCTTGAGACTAAATATCAGGTGCAACTTTAATGTAGTTAAAGAAATCTGCTTTAAATAGGTATTTCAATTTGTTTCAAAATTGGTTTTCATAGGATTATTAAGGTATGTAACAATAGAATCTTAAGATATTTTGTTAACACATTTAAAAAATACAGAAAAAATATGACATTAACTGTAAAAACAGTGGTTTAATATGTATGACTATGAAAAAAAGTAAAGAATAAGAAAAAAACTGATCTTACAAATAATTTTTAAATTCTTTTCACACTTATTTTGTACTCAGTTTAAAAATATATATTTTCAAGTTTAATTGAAAACGAGCTTTTAAATAAGTCTTTGGGCTTGCTTTAAAACTGTTAAATTTTAAACTTGTTTTTTATGTGTGACTTACCGATAACTTAGTTAAGATTGAAGTGGAACTTAGTTCAGATTCATGGGGAATTTTACCAAAACATGTTAAGGATTCAAGCAGGCCTTAGTTAGGTTTTAAGACAGAAACACTTCTGAGTAAGTCAACATGTGAGTTGTGATGTACAATTTAAGTGGGGCTTAGCCGGTACATATGTTGAAATTGTAAAAGTGGGTTACTGGGTTATTGCTTCGTTACTAGTGATTTATTGACTTACTTTCAACTTATGTCAGGCTTTACTTAAGCTTATCCAGAGTTTCAGTGGGACGTATCTAAGATTTAAGTTGGTGTTGATTGGGACTCATTTGGGATTAAAGTAAGGATTGGCTGAGAGTTAGCTGGGCTTGAATTTGTAATCAACAGAAACTTTTTCAAAAATTCTAAAGGAAATAGAATATCACAATAACCTGGTTAAAATTTTATTTCGATTAAGTTCCAGTGGGTCAAACACAAGTGGCTCAACTACAAGTCCCCACTAGGTCCCTGATTAGTTTTTCTGCAAACCTAACTCAGATCTGGATCAGTCTCACTTTCATCCCGAAAAATTGTAAGGCTTCTTCTACTTAGAGTCAAATAAAGGCAGTCGAATCTAACCTGTGTCCCAAACATGTCCTTATCGAGGCTCGTTTGTTATCAAATTAAGCTATACTTAATCAACAAATAACTCACAGTCAACTTAAATCCTGATTTAAAGCGAACTTTTAAATAACTTTACTTTCAAAGTTACAGTCAAGTAGAAGGTATCTAAGGTGTCTTTTGTTATATTACAATACGCTATTATTATAGTATTATCGTGCTAACGTTGGTTTCACTGGTAATATTAAATAACAGTCATTAATAAAAATAAGTAAAAGGAAACATTAACGTCCCTGTACGACAAAACATAGCTAGTTAAGAACATAAAAGTATTTTATTATTTTAATTTGCAAAAGACTTTATTTAGAGAAGACAGTGCACAGAAAGAATACTCTAAATAACGGGGTCAATGCTTACAAGAACATTATTTTAGAAAATACTATCCTGTAAAACAAATAAACGAAAAGTGTACTAGCTATGACAATGCTGGAAAGAGGTGCATACAACCGTTCATCTTAAAAAAAAGAAGTAAGTCAAATATGTTGAGCATAATCAGATATGTCTCCAGCAGTAAATGGACGTGACTAGACAGTTATCACAAAATTAAATTACACATATAGTTACTTACAAAAATTTTTACGTTAGTAAAATAAGTATACATGATTACTGATCAATGAGAGCTCATATTCAAAAGGCTAAAGGTACTAAATACTCGAATAAAAAAAAGTCTGTTCTTCAGATGTATAACTCGTTTATCAAAAATTTATAGCGATATTGAACAACCTCATCGTACGTTTAACAATTGTTTTAATATTAGACAGCATTTTTGTTGCACCTGCTTAAGTAACTATTATTACTGTAATGAATTAAGGTCTTTTTTTTAGTAATTTATGCTAAGTCATGTAAGTTATGATTGTTATAAACAAAATACACGTCATTACACATCTGTTGCAAACCAGAAAACTTCAACAATTTTATACCACGAACAGATCTTGGCATTCTACTAAGCAATAAACAAATTTAATGACGTCGATGTAGATCACCTACAAGCCGTTTGAAGCACATTATGAAAATTCAAAAGTCATAGTTTTTAGTTACCTAACAAGTTTTAAACTGTGTTTGCATTGAGTAATTATCTTTTCAATTTATGTAAGATTTAGCATCTAGCATAGATTTTTCGAAGTAACAGTTTTTACATGCATTCCATTGACGACCCTGCATACTCCTAAGAACGTACATTTCTTTTTAATTACTAGAAGAATTTTATTAGCTGTAATAATATATAGCCACATGATGGAGACATTGATAAGCTTACAAATTGCTTTCACGACGATTTTTATAGATATTTATGCTGTAACATTTATAATTCTAAATCTACAAACAACTGATCTGAATATATAAACAATTTGAATACAGTGTTTTAATATATATTTACACTAAAAGAAAAAAATTTATACCTACAAAGGTCTGGAGTTTAGTAAAACTGTTATGTTATTATAAATTATATTTTAGGATTAATAGGTATGTTTCTTACAACACCTAGAGTTCTATCCTAGTCCGGTCTCAATTACGTAAGTTAATAGTCAAAAATATATCGGCTCAATCGACACTGAAAAAAACATTATGATTCTACTTTCAATGTTAAAGTTTTAATGCAGTAGCTTAGTAAAATACCTTATTAAACGAAGATCTTGTTGATTTATTTTCATAAAATTTTGACTCTAAGCTTTGGTTTTCTCTCAATATCATTGCTGTAAAATATGCTTAAATCTGATTGATTACAGCTGGAACAACTAGAATCGAATACAATAGTAACTATTAGAGCTGTTATTTTTATTTTTAAGATTTTTTGCTAAGTAGTCTCCAAGAGTTATAAACACTACAAATTTACAAGTTTCGATTTATTTGTTAAAGTTGACAGCAGAACGCAGTGAAAAGTAAGCATAAAAATCATGATTTGTCAAAGTAAGGAAGAAAATAACGGAATTTAAACTGCATTCTTGTAAGGTTTATGTCACCGTAGTAAAAGCTAACTTAAGGTTTATAGTAGGCTGTTGTGGTCTGTAAAGGTAAGTATACATATCTGTAAAGGAGATAATTGTGCGAAACTTTCTACAGAGTCATCTATATTATGTAAGCATATCTGTATACATTTGTACATAATTTTTCGATGACCATGTATTACTTTTGCTCGGTAAAGCGAAGGCCATCTCATAGTTTTGTACGCTGCAAGGTTATTTTTATGATGTGACTAAAGAGGTAATAGAAGAAAACTGCAAGATGAATCTTATTACAGCAATTTATTTAAGTTATGTCCACTAGGCAAAAAGCACGGCTCACATAAACATTCGTTGTAGCCGCTAAAAAATTTTTCTGATTGATAAATCAGCTAATCTGCAACATTCGATAACCTGATTCTGATCGTGCACGTAATAAAGTTTAGAAGTTTGGCTTCGTTTGGGAACTTCTTAGCATAAATGGGCAGGCTTAGTCTGTTTTCCAGAGACAGGAAAATATGATATCATGTTATATTTGCTAGTTTGTGGCCATGGCAGCACAGTGACTTGGGCTGCAGCTTTTGTGGCTTACAAATTTGGTAACACATGCTCACAAGTTCAATACTTAGCCTCTACTCACTTGGTTTAAGTCTGCAGAAAACTACCTTTTTATCCCAGTTCCAGCTGTGGTACAACAGTTTTCAAGCTATGTTAAATGAGATGTCTTTATTGGTGTGTACGTAATTAATATTACAACAAAATCTGAAGCAGCTTCCTTATACGGTAATCTGAATAGCGTATTTATGCAGAAAAACTGTACATAACAGATCCATTATTTGTCAAAGTGGCTGTGAAATATTATAAAAAAATTTTTGTAAGAGAGATTTATTTTACTTTAGAATTAACGCAGGTTTATAAAAAAAGTGTTTCGTTTAAATCAGAATTAGGCTTTATTTATTTGTTAACCAAGTTAAAATTAAATGCTCATTTTATATTAAACTTCTTATTAATATCTCTGCTTCTATTGCTCGTGAAGCAATTTAAAGACTGTCGTTATCTTGTTCTTATAAAAATTACTGCAAAATAGACTTTTTTGCAGTTCCATTATTTGTTGCTTGTAACACACTTATGGAAAAAAAGTGCTAAAAAAACTTTTTGTTTTCGAAAAGCTCTTAAATAACAGAGACAAAAAACCATAGTTATTGAAGCGTTATCTTGAGAGAAAGAAAATATTAAATTACATACAAAAGCTATTAGTAAGATTACAGAATGAGTATTCATTATTCCTTAATTGATTTTTTAAGATAAAATTTTAACATACTATAAGGAACTTATTTATTGGCTTATTGACATTTAGCAGGAAATAAAGCATTCTGTTAAATGTGAATGACAATGATCAACAGAAAAAAAATAATACTTGCATTTTTAACGATATTTCATGAAAAACTTTATTTTTAACTTTTAACAGTAGCAAATATCAAAGCTGATTTCGCAAACTTTTTTCAGAAAAATATGTCATTGTATTGACCACAAAAAAAACACAACTAAAAAAAAATTCCCTAAATTATTTTGACGCTAAAATACAAGAAATAATTACTTATCTGTAATAGTAGACCAATTACAACAAAATTATAGCAGCCTGACTGTGAAAACAAAATTGTCATACCGACACATATTGAAACAATTATTTAAAAAGTTTTTGACTTACCACCTATAGGCATATAGAACCCTAAATATATCAAAACGGCAGAGTTGCCTTAACACATAACGATAGCTAAGTCGAAGTAGGAACTGTGACAGACCTTCCAGAGAGCAAGTGGAAGATGCCCTAAATGTTCAGCCACGCCGAAGTGCACATGGCCTAGTAGGGCACTTTCATAAGTCGTACAGAAAACTTCGTTGTTCTCATTCGTCAAATAGAGCCGCACTTAGGCAGGGGTTAAGAAGCAATTTCTGCAGATTAGTTTCTAGTAGTTTAATGTTCGTAATGTAAGATACTTTTGGAAAAAATAGGGAGATATTTCGTCTAATTGTCAAAAAAACTTAGCATTTGTACAAGATACGAAACTTTTAGGCATTACTTAAAAGTGATCCTTAAAGGCAATGAGCTTTTGCGTGGTGAATGACTCACAGACCTTTTCAAAATCCTGATTTTACCTGGAAATCATGCTACACTAAAAAAAGGATTTTCACTTAACGTGGCACATTAAACCAGCAAAATACAAATATTTAATCAAGGACAGGATAGAGTCTACTTACTGTACACAACGTTGAAAATCAACGCATGTAGAGACTATTTATTTGGGCAGGAATAGTTGGAGATACTACTGATGGTCCTTCCTTCTTTCCTTAAAATTTAAATGGTCTGATGTACAATTTTGTAAATAATTTTTTGCATAATAATTTATCGCAACTGTTGAAAAATAATCAAGTTTAAATGCAAAACATGTGGTGGCAAGTGGATGGCTCCAGCTTACAACCTTCAGACGATGTTCTATGATAATTACACTTAATATTTAAAAGGTAAAATATAAAACAACTTTAGTAGAGCTTTTATGGCTTAGTGATTGATGTGCTAGCCTCTTATTCAAAAATTCTCAAGGCGTCGCGTGGCGTGGGTTAGAATTCTGTCGAAGATTGTTAAGATTTTTTTCTCCGGCTCTTGTATAATATGAGTACCCAGGATGCCAAAAAACAACTTATTCAGTTTGTAGAATTAACAGTGGACTTTTTAAGATACTAGAATTCCACGGGCTTCCTTATGTAGTATCCACTAAGTGTCTGGACCAATACTTACCTTGGAAATATATTGAAGCTCAGGTTCCAAGAAGCTGTCCAGCAAGGCCACCAGACATAACGTCAATCAATTTTAACTTTTAGTTATCTTGAAAATACAATACTAATGCAGCATTAACGTAATATTAGGCATTCTTTTTACGAAGATTGTCCTGTAATATTCAACAAAATAGTTGCATAATTTAACAGCTCTTCTAAAGTTGGTTTTTTATCAAATTAGGTTCTTAAACATTTACTTGTTCTGTAATTGGCCAAGTTTATAATAGTAGTTTGCTTATGTGATGTTACCCACGCTCTATTTTATAGCAGATAATTTTTAGTCTCGTCCTACTAAAAATCAAAGAAGTTGCAGTCAAGGTCCTTTTTAATTTTAAATAACTTCGAGGCCAGGCACACTTAAACGAAACTTAATCTTACTTGAATCCTAAATAAGTCATAGTCAACTTAAATCCTAGGTTTAAGTGATTTCAAAGTAATTTTATTTTCAAATAAGTAATAGATAAGTTTCACTTTAGTTTTATAAAAGTCCCAGTCTGTTTCCCCTTAAATCCCTACTAAGTTCTACTGCAATCTTAAATAAGTTCTTGTTGAGTCCCATTTGTGTACAAACTTGGTGCTACCTAAGTCTTTAAGAAAATCTCGTCAAGTCATAAAGTGCCAACTTAGTCGCACTCCAATCTTAGATAAGTTCCAGGTACATAATGTATAACCTTAGTTATTGGTAAGTCTTAGATCAGCCTTCTAAAATTATAAGTAAGCCCTAGTTAAGGCCTACTTAAATACCAATTAGGTGCCAGTTAAGTCACTATCAAATGTTAAATGAATTCTTGTAAAAATTAACTGAAGGTATATGGCAATTCTTTATTTTGTTACTACTACTATGGTAAAAGAGAGCTAGAATACATAACATAAGCGGCACTCTCATGGTCTTTTGGGGGCACGTTGACTAAGCTCAAGCTTTTTTTGGGGATCATTCCAGCAAGTCTTTCACCGGTAATTTTGTGCCTCGATTATTTGGTACCAACTATCTTAGTAAAACATAAAAGCTCTGTTATAATCGTAATTTTTAAATTATTCACATAAAAACACATGATAAACTAATATAATGAAATAAATTTTAAGCGCTATAAGGCTCTAAAAGGCAATGTTATAATAAATATAATCTCTTTGTATCCATGAAAGTACGTATTTTTCACTTGGATGTTACGAATAATACAACTTTTAAGAGACAATTGTTTATTTTTTAAGTAAAATAAGTCACTGATTAAAAAAAGCACACGTTTTGAATTTTCTTGATAGATTTCTGTGTGACTGTCAATAATGGAAAATAGATATAAATGAAAATAAATAGAAACTAAATTAACATTATAGTATTTTAAAACAGAGTTAATCGAAAAAGTAATAGTGTGATATTCTGTTAAATCGCACGAGACATAAACTGGATGAGACAATTCAGATAGGGAGAAAAATCCTTGAAATAAGGGTTCAGGGTGACAACAATGCTACTTAAATAATTATTATGTTGTTAAACAAATCAAAGAAAGTATTGTTATATCAAAAAATATTTGAATCCGGAGTTCGAAGCTGTTTCTTTCGAATAACTAGCAAAATTGAAAATGTTAAGGTCTACTCGCTTTCACTGTAATGACATATGTTACCATCGTTAAATGGATGTAACTTGGCAGTAATTACGTAATTGAAATCTAAGTGTAGTTGTGTAGAAAATGCTTTACTTTTATTAAAAAGATCTTATGACAAAATAATGATACGCAATGGTTCAATGGCCAACAGGACTTAATACCACGTATAAACATACTTAAGCATAATCTTATGAGTAAATAGATTTTTTATAATTCGTGCAGTAAAACAAATTTGTGAGATACTTTTTCATTTTTTATAGAAACTTTCAGACGTCTTGTAAATATATAAGGAATCAGACAAATGTGCGGAATGGTCCTACAAAAAAAAAGTTAGATATCTGTGGCAGTTAAATCACCATTGAAGACACTGGTGTAGTATTCGTGATAAGTAAACTTAAAACTACAAAAGAATAAATATATTAGTAATTGTCCTGTGACTACAAGAGATAGCGTAAAGACTGTCTATTCTGGGCTTCATATACCTAGAAGACACTCAGTACCGTGGTATTCATGATCAGCTGCCTTACAAACCCAACGAAAAATGACTTATATCTTGAATTTCTCTTAACTCTGGAAGCTAATTTAAAAACTGATAACGATTTGAGGTCAGCGTTTCTTAAGATCCCACTAAAATCATCTATATCTACTTTTAACTCCAGGTATACTTGGTAGCTAGATATTTCTAATTAGATACCGCAAAAACCCACGACAGAGTACGTATGTTAAGAATTACACTACATCTTTAGAAGACTGCGTAAGCCCTGTTTATCTTGGGCTTTAGTTTAGTTAGAGAAATAATATTCCACGTCATATACTTAATATTTAATACTTCAAAATACAGAGCTTTCTTTTCAAATTATAAAAAGCAAAAACTCAGCGATCTCAAACCATCGAGTGGTATACCTGATTCTGCAATTGCAAGAACATCTTACGAAATTAGTAAGGACAAGTACACCAAATACTTTAATTTAAGTATAATTCAAGCTGCCTTACACATAATAATATGTAGTGGTCAAATTACGCCCCTCAGAAATTTCTTGCAAGATGTTGGAAATTGTAAGTCTATTATTTTAAATGCGAAAGAGCCTATGTTTTTTAAAATAGTCCTTTCCAGGCTAAAGAGTAGAGCAAGAAATTGTCTGGACAGATAAACAACAAATACAATAAACGATTTCAAAAATCATTTAAAGACACACTTTGTTTCTTCCACAACTGACGCTTAATACATCACTGACAATGATAATTTTTAAATGAAACAGAAAAAAACTGTTTTTGATTCTTGAGTGAAAAATTTTCATTTCATTATTCAAAGCACTAGAGCAGCTACAATAGAGGCAATTTTCAACAACATTCCTGAAAAACAACAGTCTGATTCTAAGTTCCATCTAGAAATGGTTGGCCGTAAAGCATTTATGCGAGACCTACCCGATAGATTCAAGGCCAACATCATTTTAATGTACCAAAAACGTTTGCCAGTGCTTTACAAGTATCTTGAAAAGCAGAAGAAGTTGAAAAAATATGATACCTCAATACTCATGCTACCATGTACTATTAGAACTCACATATTTACCTTGCTCAGCAGTTACACCCTACAGAAAGACAAAATTTATCAGTACACTAATAAAACAGACAAGAAAATTTTGCATAGTTTTAGCCCAATCAAAATAGTATACAACAAATTGACTACAACGATCCCAATATGTACAATCACGAAAATACATCTTATTATTACAACCCCAATGACACGAAAATTTTTCCGATCACATTCAATTCAAACGGGAGAATAGTATTATACCCAGCTCTATAATATTAAAATAACAACTCAAAAGATCAATCAGTAAAATTGTTGCAAAAATCAAATGAAATGCAATCTTACCAGACTTTGTACGATTCATGGAAAAATCATCAAAATTTTGGCCCCACACAACCAACGCAACACCGGAACCAACTATTAGCCTCTTTTAATCACCCCTTTCACCAAAGCTTACTACACAGTGTGTATTCAGTAACTTATCTACCTCTCCAATGGGAAATTACCCCTGCACTTGGAAAAACGTTCAGATACCACGTGAATCGCAAAATGACACAAGATTTCGCTCAAGGTCGAACTCTTTTAATAATCCTAAGATTTTAGACCCAGTTCCCCTAAACCAGGCCATTCTTTAAACAAGAATAGTATATGTCACTCACACGCAGTGGTGAACAAAGACCTGGATAAGCGTCCATTGACGAACTAATTTGTGCAATCGCCCGAGTGTCCGTCGCAAGAAACATTGGCAATGCACTGAGAGTAAGACTTAAAATTTCACAAGTAAATAAAAGGGAAGACACTTTTATAATAGATACAGGAGCTAACGTCAAAGCTATAAAATTATCTTCTTTGCTTCCAAATGTTATTATAAATACTGATACAAAAACCGCTTTTATCGTATAAACTTCTCAAAATATCATAACACTAGGAACAGTAACGTTTAACATATTTGATAAAAATCACGTTTTTAATGTCTTAGCACAAGAAACACCACTGAAAGAGACATAAATATTAGGAAAATTTATTTGCAGCCAAAGAACGGGCCAGGCTTTGTTATGACGAAAGAGCCTCAATACTAAGAAGAAGACCTATAAGTTCCGTTCTCTTTATAGGACAAATTGTAACAATAAGCGACGAAGAACGTGATCTTAAATTGCTAGATACAATGTCAGAATGTATAAGTCATAAAAATGATTTTTACAAAAAATTTTGGATAATATTAGCATAAATAAAGGAAACTTGAAATCTCTTTCAGCTTCCCAACATTTTAAACCTACATGAGTATTGTTTTGTTAATATCGTGTACATAAAATACCAGCAACGATAAGAATTCCCGTAGAAATTCCTGTAACGCTAACTGACAGCCACGGGCAAGAACACTTGCGCTTGATAAAAACTACTTCTGGTATATTCATCGGCAACGCAGCAGTAACATACGATAAAGGTCGCTGTTTCACGATAGCTGTAAATACTTGAGAAGAGCCACTAACAGTCAAAATCCCTCCACAAAAACTCATACTTTTTGATCTAGATGCTTCAGAAAATTTTTCTGACTCAGAATTTAGTGACGATGTTCCCAACATAACAATAAAGAAAAGAATCAAATATGTTACATAAAATCTTTTCTGGCAAGATCATAAATAGACAAACTATAAATAACTTTAATAAATAGTCAAATAGTATTTTCATCTATTTTACATTAAAGGTGATGCTGCTCCACGTACTTCGTATGTTTAACACAATATCTTAGCAACTGACAATAAACCTGTTCTTACTAAACAGTATGGATATCCTCTTGCTCTACACAAGAAAATTAGTGATTAGATTGATAAATTACTACAAAAAAAGCCATTAGCTTTTCTTTCAGCTCGTACAATAGTCCACTGCGGATTGTCCCCAAAAATCCAGGACCCAACGGAGGAAAAAGACTTCGTCTTGAAATAGATTACAGAAATTCAAACGCTAAAACTATCCCAGATGATAATCCATTGCCTTATATAACAGGGATACTAGAGCAAGTTGGTGTGTCAAGATCTTTTTTAGTATTTAACACCAACAACTTACACAAAAATTTAAGAGTTTTTAGGGCCCACAGTATATCACAGATGATTTATTTAAGATTATGTAAAAATTGCAGAGCCCTTAACCCTATTATTATAGAAAAGTCAAAAACTCTACTGGACTAAGACTTAATAAGATAGCTTTAAAAGATAAAAATCAGCCCTGTGTGAGGCCCTGGTAACTTGCATGTGTCGATCTCGATAAGCTATTTGTTCTAACTACCAACGCATTTAACTTAGTTCTCGGTGCTGTTTAAGGTCAAGGAGAACCAGGATAATACAACATTGTAGCCGTCGTGTCTCGCACTCTTAATTAATGAAAAAGAAATTACTTTACTACTGGAAAATTGTGTTAAGCAGTAATTGTAGCCGTACATCATTTTCAACACTATTTATACGAACAAAAATTTTCAGTTCATGGAAACCACGAACATTTAACATGGATCGAATCAATAAAGACCCCATGAATCACCTTAATCGGTAGAGAGCAAAACTTCGCGAGAAACAACTTCACCTATTAGTAAAAACCCAGACGTTTAAATTCGAATGCTGACGCTTTATAGCATAACTCTACAGATTCTTATAAATTAATTAAATACGGTGAAAGATGATGTAGGTTTTAAGGGGAGGTGTAAGAAAATTGAAAAAACTTTAACATCCAGCAGTAACAGAAGCAGTAGTCGCTCAAATAGTTCAAGCTCTGACAGAAAATCTAGTAGTTATAAAACATAACAGTCCCGTTGATTACTCCTTAAACCTGTTTTATGAATCTCTTGACAAAAACATCTATTGCACATGCTAATAGGGCCAGTGATACATAAAATCGAAGCTCAAGTAAGCTCAAAACCTCTACTACAGTGGAGCAAGCAAAGAGAGAAAGAAAAAAAGGCTCTTAAAATTGTCCTCTCATTATACAGCCAGGAACGGAAAGAGGGCAAGGAGAACTCACTGGACCATCAATGTTGGAAAACGAAGTTCACCTGCAAGGATCGTAAGTAATAGTGTTCTTAAGGTTAAAACGAAGAAATTTGGCTAAATTTGTAAGTATATTATTTAAAAAACTTTTTCCATTATCACTAAGTACTATTTTAGGTACTCCATACTAAGCTATAAAGTGTCTTGCCAGAGCGTCTGCGACTGTGATAGCTCGGATGTCAGGTATAGCTACTGCTACACAATATTTTGAAAATAAGTATTGTATAGTTAGTATATGGGTTTATATATGTTTATCTCCAGATGATGTTGTTGTTAGCAGTCCTACAGTATCGATGGCTATTTTTAAAAAAATTTCAGCTGGAGTATCAGTTATAATAATAGGTTCTTTTATTTCTATCTGTTTTAGTTTTTGTTCTTAACAAATTTTTGCGTTTCCGTACAAAATTTTTGATTTTCTGTTCATATCTTTCCAGTAATACAATTTCCATATTTTTTTATAAGTTTTATCCGTGCTTCTGTGTCCACCAAAGAGACTGTTGTAGCGTTTTATTGATTGTTGTTTTTTCATTTGGTTTGATAAATAAGCGCAATCACTGAAATACACTGTTAATTAAATGCTCACATGACTGAGTTCTTCATGAATTATTTTAAGCAATATTTCTCTGGGCAAATTGTTGGTTATTTAACCCTTTTAGGGTATTCTAAATGTTTCAATATTTTTATTCTTTATTACTTTGACTTAACCTGCTGAGCATCAGTGAAGATCTTAAAGCAATATTTCATCATTTTCTCTTTCTGTGATAACCAAACAGAACACTAGCTTACTTTTATAGTTTGTTGTTATCACGTCACCTACTTGTGGTTAAGTTTTATGCAATTCAGATTTTAAAATAAAATTTAAATCTAATAACAATTTATTGTTAATAGAGCTAAGCGTTCAGTTGGCTAAAATAACCGTTGCAATGTGGTCTTTTGCATATGTTAAACATTCTCGTGTGCTCAATATTTTAAGGTGATCCATTTCTGTTCTTATCAAAGGTCTAATTATAGTGTTTTTTTTACAAGTGACTTGGTCATCGCGTTCGGCATTCCATTACTCCTCTAATATTTTAAATGCGGTTGTACGAAATCTGAGTCAGAAAAATTTTCTGAAGCATCTAGATCAAAAAGTATGAGATTTTGTGGAGGGATTTTGACTGCTAGTGGCTTTTCTGTAGTATTTACAGCTATCGTAAGACAGCGACCTTTATCGTATATTACTGCTGCTTCACCGATGAATATACCAGAAGTAGTTTTTATCAAGCGCAAGTGTGCTTGCCCGTGGCTGTTAGTTCGCGTTACAGGAATTTCTATAGAAACTCTTATCGTTGCTGGTATTTTATGTACACGATTTTGACAAAAAAATACTCATGCAGGTTTAAAATGTTGGGAAGTTTAAAGAGATTTTGAGTTTCCTTTATTATTACCTTATCACCAATAATACCCAAATGTTTAAACCATAAGAAAAAAAAAAGAAAAGGAAAAATAGTCCATACAATCAGATAAGATTTTACACAAGTTTTTTTTATGAGGTTACGTATACAACTAATTAAAAGTATACTCTTTTATTGAATGACATACAACTAGTGAACATAAAACAAGTTATATGCACGTGCGAAACCATCACCGAAAGATTTTACGTTTTGAAGATGTATTTTTAACCACTCATCTTCAACAACATTTTGTTTTACACTTACGCATTTTAAAGTTGTAACAAAAATTCATAGATCCATAGACGATGACGTAAATACTGTCTAGCCTGAATTTCAGTTGACTAAGGGACAATTGCTAACGTGGTACTCGTGATAATTAACCCAATAAACTAAGGAGCAACAACAATCGTCTTATTTGTTTTATTATTTATTAATTAGTTTTATAATTCAACTTTTTTTTATAAGCTTTTAAAATAAATGAATATAAATTACTGCATTATATAAGATGGCACGAAAGCATGATAAAATACGTTGTAGGTATGAAATACCTTCTTGATCAATAGTTTAGTTACGGTATTTCTATAGTTGGTCTATTATTATTTTTTAATGTTTAGGGTATCATAGGCACTTTAAATTGAATTCTCGCAAAAGCCTATTAATGTAAATAATAATAGTCAAGTACATTTTGCCTTGAAATTCCATAAAAAACACTTTCAAAGAACCAAGCCAATATTTTTTTTTTGTTTGTCAGACTATCTTTTTTTTTTACAACTGGACTTCTATCATTATTTCCATCAAGTCTAGTGAAAATTTTTGCTAAAACTTTTTGAAAGCGACATTTCTGTTATAGTATGATTGCTTACCCAACTTACAATAGCATGTTTCACTTAAACATGTCACATCGTATTTGAAAGTGATATGATTGTGTATTCTCAGATTCAATGGGCTTAATAGCTTCACTTTTAGGTGTTTGCTTTGAGGCGTAAGTGGGGGTTCATTCTCACACATCCTGCTAATATAAAAACTTAAGTTGCAAAAATCGTTATAATAGCTAACCACGGAAGCTACTCAACTGGTTTTGCTAAAATTTTGCATACTGATTTTTGACACTTCTCAGATGGTTTTTGTGTGGTTCTCATTTTTATAAATCTGAAACGATCGATGTCAATAGAATTTAAAATTTGCATAAATACGCAAGCTTTTCGTTTTAGTTTCGTAAGATTCGCTTAGTGGCGTATAAGTAAAATTGAAGCTACCTGCAATTGGAGTAGATAGATTTGGTTATAAAAAATCCAAGCACATTGTCGATTATTATCGATGTTTATCAGCAGTTTAACAAGGATAAAGTACAACTTACGCAGCTGAGTATTTTGGTTAATGGCAACACTCTTCCTTCATAGACTAGTGACTTACATCTAACTCCATTCCAAGTGACGATGATAAACAAGTGCCATGAATGAAAGGCATTTCCAACGCCAACATCTATCGTTTTACCAGTAGACTTCTAGCCAGAGCATTATCTGCTCCAGCTATTTGAAATTTTATAATCATTTTCCTTACGGACCTTATATTTTCCCAAAATATTTCTTTAGAACATCAAGACAGAAAAAATATTTTTAAACAGCTTGGACAGTCCTATCAGCTGGAAGTTTACTTTGCTTCTTCCTTAGTAGCTCATCCGAACGGCATATTTAGAAAAGAGGTACTCTCTAGGCCCACTTCCCCAACCAAAAGTCAACAGATAGTTATTCAGAGACCGATAAAAATACGAGATATTTTTTGGCCATTGCTGTATCTTTCTCCAGCTTGATCTCCATACGTAAGAATCTTGAGGGTAAGAATCAAGCTACCCACAGTGGAACTCCATCATCGAGAATAATAAGAAGAAATGAACGGAAGTCTTACTACTGATCCTATTCAGGGCCATTATGAGTATAAGCGTCTTATTAATAACCTTTAAACTGTTCAGTTTTTTAGCACCTTCTAATTGAACAACTCCTTTTAAAAATACAGTTTTACTATCATTTTTGGCTACTATTTATTGACCAACTATTCAGGGCCATCATGAGTATAAGCGTTTTATTAATAACCTTTAAACTGCTAAGTTTTTTAGCACTATCTAATTGAACAACTCCTTAAAAAATACAGTCTTACTACCATTTTTGGCTACTATTTATTGACCAAAAGACTATGGAAGTCCAGCAATTATTAAATCACGTCAATCATTGACTACCAGACGTCATGAGCATAGTTGTTTGTTTTGAGGCTCGAGGACCTGGCCACTATTAATTCCTTACTACCCCTTACTTTAATCATTCAACTAGAAATTACTAATCCCTTCTGAGGTCTCTTTTAGGTGAACCGTACTGTGAAACTAAACTTTAAGAAAAAATAAACTTGAGCAAACGAAGCATTCTCTAATTTGCAAGCATTATAAACCATTATTTCTACCTTCGATTACCAAGATAACTACTCTCTTCAAAAAACAGGTGCTTTAGACATCACTACCTTTGGTGTAACAACAGAAGACATTGAGAAAGAGCTCTAGAACTTGCAACATCTCTTAGGACGTTATAGTTTCTTACCTAATTAGTCTTGTGCTACAACAGGGGACAAAAAAATACTACTCTGAGGTATACAGGTAGTCACGTTTGCTAAGAATTTCTCTCAAGGAAGAGTTCAGAGCATCAGTCCTTTTAAGAGCCATTGGTCGTCGAACTACCTTACCAAAAAATATATTATAAATTAATAAAATTGACATAAATGGCTTTTAGGGCTGACAATTAACTATACCTATTGTATTAAGAAGAGAAATCGGAAGAAAAACCTCAAATACTTTTGATGTATACAATTTCAGGCGTCAAAAAACTGACGGGGGAAATTTATCACGATGGAAGCAGCAGCATGGAAATTGACACATACATGATTGATTAAGTTAGAGTAAGATTTTTATAATAACCCTGACAGTAATTACTTGAATGTTTCAGATTTAAAAATAAGTGAAATGATATGTATTATTATTTACTGTGACGATGAAAAGTTAAAAGAATAAGTTTTGCCTAATGATAATGTGAGGAAGTACAAGCCAACGGCCCTTTAAGGCCAAAAACTATTCAATGGCGTAAGAAGTTTAGGGTACTTTTGAAGATCACTCTAATTTTTTTTTTTACAGCTTATTTTTCAACCCAAAAAGCTGCACAGATTCTGAACAAAACTTTTTTAAATAAGAAAATGTTTGTGTCAAGAAGTGTCAAAAATAGGTGTCAAACTTTTTCCTAAAAACGTTCAACATTATGTGTCAACATGGTACAGTGTTCCAGTAAGTAAGTTTTGAGCAAAGCTGAAACAGGGGGCCACTAGTAATGTACATATAATCATACATCTCTTTTTTCTAATTCACCTGCTTCCTCTCCTTTTTAGTATAATTCTCAGTTACCATTCTTTTATGAATGCCATTTTTTTTATTATTACTATTATTATTAGTATTATTATTATTGTTGTTGTTGTTGTTACTGTTATTTTTGCTTACTTGAGAATTTTTTGTCGCAAATATACATTATTAAACTTTGTTTCATCTTACACCAGCCACTCTATACGCCTAATAGTTTGTTATCGAGTAGGTAAACAGATGGTTTTAACACTTTTCGCTTTATATCACTATCAGATTGATATGATATGCTTTAAAAATATGGTAAAGTCAGGTTAATCAATCAATTAATTTGAGGATGTTAAGCTCTAGAGAAAACCTCAGGACCCTTAGAAATTTAAAAGCAAAACATAGATTACGCTCATATGTGCTCATGTACGCGTATTTATGTTAAGTAATTGAGTGAACATCTACTTAATAGGGGTGCAGAAACTTACATCATTAAAGTAGGTAACGTGATTCTTTACACCTTTTCTTAGAACTCTTATCAATTTTATTAAATGGCTTTATCTTAAACCTTTTTTTATTGTTGAAAAATGTGAAAATAAGTCTTTGAGGTTTATAAAATAAATTTTATGTCACTCAAAATAATTTTGACCTTCTGTACGACGTGATCATTATTATTTATTTTTTAACGTTGCGAAAACCTTTATTGACTTTGAGAATCAATTCTTTGTTACATACTCGGAATCCACATCGGTAAATTTTGATCCAGAAGAAATACAAAGATTCTAAATGCACCTATCAGAATGTACCTAATGGCCCTGCAGGCCCTGAGCGCATATCTGAAAATTACTTGAAAGGTGAAGGATACCTTAAAAAAATCTCTCCTCAAGACTTATGTTGCTGCTGTTGCAGCTCAAAACTTGTGATACGCTAAATATTGCATCACCTTACATAAAAAATTTCTGGACTTAAAACATAGTTATGAATGCATGAACAAAACAACTTTTATCTGTATTTAACCTAAAATTTATAAAATAAATTATTAAATAAAAATAATACATGTGACCAAAAAAAACTCATTTAACCTTGAAGACATTATTCAGGTTACGTTATTTCTACCAGAAGACTGATTACAAGGTACAAACTTGACCATTTAGAGAAATCTTGCAACACATGAGATCTGTGAACATTTTTAACAGTAAAAACGTTTACACAGTTGAAAAATTTAATTAACCAGCCAGTGCGTAAGTTTCTAAATACTAGTATCGTATAAGCTGTAAGTTTACTCTAGAACTTTTTTTCAGGATCGTTTAACAAAAGGTCTGATTTCTTAGAAAAACTAAAATACAAGATGGTTCTGAAACTTAGGGCTTCTATTGAAAAAACCCTTAATGACATTATACCTTTTTTTGATAAAAACAAAGTTGAAGACCATGTAAATAACTTAAAAAATAACGCAATTTTAGATCTTATATAAGGATTCTATGGATTTGTAATGTACTCTAACAATACACATAAAACAACCCTTAGCATCCCTTTAAGGCACTACAGAATTGATTATGGGTTTTTTGGGCTCAAAAACACATTAGCTACTTCTCAACACCTAATAAATACTCTGTTTAAGGGACTACAATATTATTCCTATACGTAGATAATATTTTTATTCATCCCAATTCTTGCAAAAAACCCAAAGCGAAGATAAGTCTATTGACTGTGATAAGTGTCTGAGACGAAGCTTAATAAAAGTTAAAGTGGTAAGAGAATATCTTGTCCCCAATAATGAGAATAATCTACACTGATTTCTAGGTTTTGCGAGGTGCTATCACTGATGTGTCGAAGATTTTGCCAAAATAGCCAAGCCTCTTGCTAAACAATAACAGAAAGGCCCTTAAATATATAAGACTTATGAACCACAAGACACATTCAAATAATTTAGAAAAATTTCTTATATCACTCTCATAGTGCTGTTTTTTAATAAAGATTAGCTCCATAACGTCTACACTAATCCATCAAACTTTGTCGTAGGAAGATTTCTCTTCCAAGGTAATATTTAAAAAGAACAACCCATAGCATTTACGTCTCGAGCTTTCTGTATACTTAAACCAAACGATAAACTCTACGAGAAAAAGGCCCTAGCTATCGTAAAAAGAATTAAAGTATCCAGAACCGACGTAAATGGACCGTAATAGTAACCGATCATCAGCCCATAGTATGGTTTAAAACAGTTGAACCAAATACGTGTGTTGTCAAACATAGATTAGTGTTAACCAAATGTCGTTATGACCTTAGTTATAAAACACATAAAACGAACGAACTAAGAATAGATTCAAACATATTTCACCCATACAAGATCAACTTTTCAAATTGTATTATTACAAAACATCTCTGCTGTCATCAACTACAGTAGATGCTTTTTTTAAACGTCTTGTCTGCACTTAGCAAAAGAATTTATATATATTTATTTATTTAATGTAAAAGGCAGAAAAGCAAGTGATCGTTGACCTAGTTAATATGATTAAGAGAACTTAAAATTAAGTGAGTTTGCTTAACATCTTTTCACTCATAGTCAAATAGTTCTTTAGAACGGTCACATTATGCTTCAACAGAATTTAACAAGCAAGATACTGACTTGGACAATGAATAGAATGAAACTGCTATGCTTCACAATAACTTTGGCATTTATATGTATATAAAGTTTTTTCCCTCTAAAACCATATTCAGAAAAATTAATGTGTCTAGTAACACCTTCAGTAACACCTCAAAAGAGAGAGACTTACTACCTACGTATGAAAACTATTCTCTTGAACTGGTCAGTAAATTTATTAGCTTTTAGAATGGGGCCTACACAAATCTAGTTTACTCAAAGAAACAAAAAAATCCTTATAACAAGCAAGTTTATATTTTTAATAATCCAGACATTACGTTTTTATTTAATTAAACTCCAAAGCCAGCAAACTGAGTACCCGTTGCTTGGGTCCATACATAATTGTAAAAATACTTACAAAAACAAGTGTTGGAATAAAGTATTAGTCTAAGAACAAAATTGGTAACGCCTATTGCTTAAAATACTTATGCATAGCATTATGACCTTATGTTCTGGAGGCATAGTTACTTACTTTGCGCAAGACTTTTTAGACTCGCAATATTGGTAGGATAGAGATAATCATGAATAAGATTTACAGTATACTTTATACCGAGTATAAGATGCGTTTATTATACTCAGCTGTATTGTTGCTGTATAAAAGTTCACTATCTGATTTCAACTGTTTTAGAGGAACACTTTGGTTAACAACTCTGTATGACTGACGAGGCCGATGCGCAGCATCGGTCACCCTCTTAAATATTACATATACATGTACACAGGTAGTGCTCTGTGTAAGCTCTACTCTTAACACTCCCAGCAGTTCTACAGAATGCCGATTTCTAGTTATCGTTGACTGATAAGCTTAGTAGCAAATTGTACTATTACTTAAATAACCAATAGAGTATTTTTGAATGAAGACAAGGTTCCCAGAGAGAACAAAATTTTTCGGAAACACTACTAGTTTTATGATTGTATGTTCACTAACTAGAGTATTCTTTAATAAAATTTGACTAACAAAATAAAAAAAATACACCATTCAACAAAAGTAGCATTGTCTTTTTCCCTTAGACCAGTAAAAATGCTTTTACACTTAGAAGCCAAAACGATATCATCCTTTTTTGCCACGAATAGCAACTGTATCTGGACGAGGAATCATTGAAACTATTCTTGGGAACATTTGAATACTTTATTATGAGATACACTTCCAAAGGACATTAGTTAATACTTAATCTATCGAGAGGACTGTAATTTTATGTGGTATGCAGATAGCAATGCATTAACAACAAATGTTGTGGATGATAGTAAAACATATATATCTCACATGTATCCATCCATTCTCTCATGTACACACATGTATAGGGGCTGTAACATGACACTATATCACATTCAGTAAGTCAGTCTGCTGCCATTTAGACTTAGAGGCATACACATGAGTCCCTAGACTCCAGTCGTTTTTAACTGTAACGAAGCACACAATAAAGTGCAGTTAAGTGTGCAGTTCTACTACACTCCTAAGGTTGTCCAATTTTTTGCCAGTGTTTTCGCTAACTTTCTATACTATTATTAAAGATATGGCTGTTTGCAAAAAAAATATTGTTTTTTAATTAACCATTGAATAGTATTAATTTGATTGGCTCTGCTTGCGACTATTAGACTGTCCTTAGCGAAAAATTTAATTAAAGTATATTATGATATCATATTTACTGACTAATGCATATGAGTTATTAACTTTACTAAAACGCATGTTGTTCAGATATTTCATAATGTTTGTAGATTTGTTGATAGTTATTACAATGAGCATCATTTTATGTAAGAAATCATAGTTGAGTCAATAATGCTTAAATATAAATTTGTGTGATTTAAAATGTCTATGCTCTGCATAAGATTTAGTTAATTTTAAGTACAACAAAATAAGAAACATTCTTAGAAAGCAGCTAACAGTCACTGACATGATAAAATATTTACCATTTTAACCTTTTAGAAAGGTCACTGCCTATTCTTATCACAATGAGACTTCCAAGACCATATTAACTTTGGATAATGTTAGACGCAAGAAAATGTTTTACTCTTATGTGAAATAAGAAGATACTTATACAAAATCTGTATGTAGCTTTACCTTAAATTGCATTGAAGTAAAAACATGAATGCTTTCACCTCACAGGTAGGGACAACTACACTCGTAATGATAAGCTATCATTGTACATTACATTATTATTATATAATGGTAATTTCAACTTTGCACTCAATCAAGTCTGCTTTTACTATCGACCACCTGGTGGCACATTACATAAAATAAGCAAGAAGTCAAAGTAAACGTGTTATATAGCACCTGCTTACTCGAATCACAAGCATATTGACTCATGGCAGCCTCAAAGATAGTCACGAGCTCTGATGTTGCATTAACGGTGATTTTGGACGTAAAGGGTCTTGACTCGTGCTCTTCTTTATCGTCTACGATATTAAAGGTGACAAACCCCCAAGAATTTAGAATTAGAATTTTTTAAACAGCCAACTACCAAAGTTTAGGGACTTTACTTTTACCCTCTTCATACACCCAGCCAAGTGTGTCAGAAACATTTTTAATAGCACGAACTGTCCAAGAGCGAATGTCCAGTAGCATGAGATACATTTCAACCCATTGCACAAGCTGTGCTAAAGCGTCTACTGGTTCTAGCGCACTATGTCCGAGCCACAATAGCTTATATACTTCTAGTAACCAATAAGCTAGCAGTTAGTTAGAGGTAAATTTGTCAATGTTGACGTTATAATTTGGATTTCGACGTCAGTTTAGTAAACAGTTCGGTATCTAAAGTTACTGAAAGTATCAAAAGACATTTGTTAGGGAATATAAATTGGACTTGTCCTACTAGTTATATGTTTAAATTTTTGCTGCGCGTTTAACACTATGAATAAACTAAGTCTCTTTGGTGTACTACCTGCACTCAATTTTTTTCACAAGTAATACAATCCTATCATCCATATTCGTCTAACCATTCCATTGCTACCTTGAGTGATGACAGAGAGCTAATTGAGTCTAGTTGTGTAACTTTGGGTGTACTACAGTAATTTTTTGTAAAGCCTCGTATTATTATTAAATTTAATCATATCAGTGCAACAATATTGTAAGGGCATGTTACAGGTGTACAGTTCTTATGGATATGTTTGAGTTAGACTCATAACACATCTAAGATGGTTTATTTACTAAACAATGATACATAAGTGGTAACTGGTTGCTCTTGGGAATAGGACCATATACTGAATGAGAGAAAAATGTACGCAATCCTGTGTGTGACAATGTGTCACTACATACGCATTGATAAGTTTGCACTACCGTCTATTTATGTAAACAGTTGTTCTCACAGATTGGTTAGCTCTGTCAGTAATTGGAAGGTTATTTTGAGTGAAGACTTCACTAATAATGCTCATATCTCGTGCATATGTTTGAGGGCTCAAGGAGTTCTGCATAGACTGTGTTTTAAGGGTGCAAAGCTGTTGACGCTCTTTTGTATTGGCATGTGCCTTGATATTATTTAATGGATATTTTAGCTTTATTTACTTTCATTCGTTAGGATATCTTGACCTTAGAATGTGGTGGCGTTTTAACTTTGTATTTCACTGTATGTACAACATTTTTTTTTTTTTATTTATGTTTTTTAGTGTTGTTACAAACTTTGAGTCATCATTTTGACAAGTTCTTACCCTAATCAAATTATTGAATTGTCTGGTCAAGTCATGACAAAAAAAGCAATTTCATATTAGGTAAAAGATAAGAACACCACAAGTCTCATAAAATAGTAGCACAGGTAAAAACTAATTTCATTACATGTAGCACTTGATAATAGTATTATACAATAATGTCAAAGACATAAAATAAGTTTGAGTAATGCATTTCTTAAGCTTTTCAAACATGTCCAATGCATTGTTAAAAGTAGTTTTATTACTTATCAAAATTTTTATACAGTATTTTAAAGCTTTGTTTACAGCCTCATTAAGGCTTAGTCAATATTCGATTACATATTACGTAAGGCTAGAGTTCATAGACAACATAATATTAATGCTTACAATTTATATACTTTTGAGTGGCTCTGAATGGCAGGATGCTTATTTATCAGTTTTAATAAGGTTAAGTTCATGAAACAAAAGGTAAGTTCTCGTTATGTACGTTAACATCTTAGTAATACTCCCGATAATATTATTAAATTTAATAAGTTGCATTAAATAGTCTTAGCGAATCAGGACTATCAAATTTGTTACAAAAGTGATAGAGATAAGTTTAAAACCTCAGCTTCCGAGCACCCGTAAGAAACTATAGAATTTAAAATACCTAAAAGTATGCCAGATCATGGAATAAGAACACTTAAGCTTTTAGGGTCAAATTTAACAGTGGAAATGATCTTTTTTTATAGAGGGCCCTTTTAAGAACTGCACTCTGGAGTACATGTTACTTTGCTTACGTATTATCTTTCATGTATGTGCATTGTCCAGATATCCTACACTTTTTAATACTGCATCTACGACTTCTTGTGGATTTGCGTAAGGAGTACCTCTTATAAAAGTGTAGTGGCTTCTTATGAATTTGTTTATGTAAGTTTCAACATAAGCTTTCATTTGCAGTACAATGTCTAAGCATTATATCATAGTATTAGTGTCTTCAAAAAATACCTGACCTTTTGAATGATGTAGAATTGATTTGAAGCCTAATTTTTTTTTATTCATAAAATATATTCTTAAATATGTTGGTAATTACAAAGTAAGTGATCAATTATGTATAATTTTCAATAGGTATGTGACTCCAACGCTTGTTAATGAGTTAAAAATTTAATATGGCTATAATAGTAACACAAGCAGTTTAAAAATATTTTCCGCCCACGGGTGGTTTTGGAAGGCTAGTACTTCCTCGGGCGAAAAAGCAGTTTTCCGGAACTCGTTCGAAAAGTCTCCTTTACGACCCTCGTTACGTCCCTCGCCTTCGGCTCGGGCCACAAACCTGTCGGTTCGCAAACAGAGACTTTTCAAACTCGTAGGAAAACTACTATTTCGCAATAGTGTGCATAAATGGGTGTTTTCCGCACTGGTATTAGTGTGGAAGATCGATTTTCCCACATAGTGTGCGACAAAGGTGTGTGGCAAAGGTTTTTCCGCACAGTGTGCGACAAAGGTGTGTGGCAAAGGTTTTTGTCACACAGTGTGTGGAAAAAGTGTACGGAAAAGGTTTTTGCCACACAGTGTGCGGAAAAGGTGTGTGGAAAAGGTTTTGCCACGCACTGGAAAAAATTTTGCTACACACTGGAAATCAAAATTCAAACCTATTTTGTACCTATTTTCCTCACACACAACTCGTGCGGGACGATTTCCCGCACTCGTGTAATAGACTCGCACTCGTGGCCGGTGACGGTAACTCGTACCTTGCGATCACACTCGTGCTACGCACTCGTGTGCTCAACTGGTACTCATTCCCGTCACCTCCGGCACTCGTGTGAGTCAATCACTACTCGTGCGGGAAATCGTCTTTTCCGCACTTGTTACGTAAATAACTATTATCATTGTATCAATTGGTGCATACATGTATATAGTGGCACTTTTACAAAAGTACTCTTTAAAAACCATCTATACTTGCTTTTTCTGGATAACAAACATACTGAAAACTTACAATCAAAATCAATTTAATTTTTTTTTCAAGAATATTTTTTAAGAAATAAATAAAAACTGTACCGCAACAGCAATTTTTTTTAGCTCTGCAGTATGTAATATCAGATAAAGTACGTGTTTTAAGAAAGCAAAATAGTTAAAAATATTTTTAAAAAAGTAAATCCTATGATAATTTTTTCCGCGGGTTTGCTGATAAATGTCAGTTTTCAAAATATTAATCGCGATGCTTGATCACTGTGCTAATCCCAATCACCATTCGTAATGTGCACTAACCAAGTAAAATGTAGGCAAATTTTAATTTTAAAACTATAAAAAGCTGTGGAATAATTTACTTTGGTCATGCCTGTTTAAGTCTTAAATTTTTTTTTGGTCATTTGTATAAATGATATAGTTCATTCTAGGCTCCCATAGGCTTCTACTTAAGAAAATTATTTTGTAAGCGTTTTTGACTTAAAGTTGATGTATAGTACTTAAAGACAATAAAAATGGAGTAATGAGGGAATATCTTAAAGTAAATTAAAGCATCTATTGGAAACTCCTTACTACACAAGGAAACCTTCTTACGATACCTCCATATTCATTTGATTGAAAGTGAAGCTTAGACCTCAAGTTTTGTAAGCAATGAGGTGTAATACACTGAAACAGTGTCAACAACGTTACAATTTTATTAGTAAGTATTTGTGTTTGTGAGTGATAAAAAAAGTTTTGGACCAAAAAATCTATAAACACTACAGTTAAAAAAAACNAGAGAGAGAGAGAGAGAGAGAGAGAGAACTAGTGTGAGGGTTGATGAGACGAAGTGGGTGAAAGACCACGAGGTGCATGTCTAAGAGTGCCACCATTGCTCGCGGATTTTATCGTGTATGAAGGTAAAGATTAGTGTTCAAAGAGACACGAGGTCTTAGCAATTTAAGAATAAAGCTAATACGGTTAATAATTACATTCATAAAATAGTGTTTTTTGACAAGAATTCTTAAGAAAGTCAGGTTTTTACTGTTAGAGCAACTTTTTTTTGTTCAGAACTCTTGTGTAATAATCTTTATTATAATATTTTGAATTGTATTTAATAAACAAATTTTGCACTTCTCTATGAACGTCTTATCTTGCAGTTAGTGGAGGCATTGGAAAGTTAAGTAAATTCTTTGATAACGAGGGTCTTCTTTTCCAGGCCACAGCAATATATGTTGTCGACATATCTTTAGTAAAATGCTCGTTTTTTCATTCGTACTTACACATGTGTCTGTTAAAAACATAAAAAAAGACACAAATTCTATTGCATTTATTAACAAGACTTCTCTATAAAATTATATAATAGATTGTGATGATATATTATTGTAATAAAACTGAGTATTTTATAGAAAAATCATGTTGTATGAGGATTTTGACTCATAACGTTCATTTTTTGTTTAGTAAAAATTTTTTATTATTGTATTTGTTTTCAGATGTCTAAGTAACTCATGTCAAGATACTATTAGCTATGAATTAAACGCTGGTTGTCCAAAGTCCCTATGTAAAACATGTGGCATTTCACATCTTATTACCAAATGGCAAGAAAACATAATAAAAAGATGTATTTTATGGTACTCCTACAGTACTGCTATAATGAATGACAACAATTTCAACGAAGCTATTCAGATACTTTTTTCAGCTTTGCAAGTATTCCATCATGTCGCAAACTCACCAAACTACTTTACTCATTTAGCTGAGCTTATGTTACAATACTGTTTCACAAAAGATTGAAAAAAAAGTTGGTAAAAAAATAACAAATAAGTCAGCATAATAGGATCTGTACCAAAAGATATAGCTCTTTTCTCATAATTTAAGAACAAATCATTTAATATTCAACCACTTATTTGTTTAAGCTTTTCTGTCACACTATTTAATAAAATTGATAATGCTTTATGATGACATTTGCTTTTTAATAAGGTGAAATAAAGAAGAATTAAGTAAATGTGTTCTAAAAACTTTATAATCTTCTTTAAATCTGTTCTTATACTGTTAGCATCTTACATACTATTTTGAGACTGTGACTATATCCAAAATAAATCGTTAATGTTAATAACATACATTAATAATAAATAATTATCTATTTTAACAAAGGTTCTCATTATTAAAATGAATTTATAATTTTTTTTTGGTGCTCATTACTTTTGTACATTTATCGTTTAACACGTTAAATTTTTATCATAACAGTCATGTGTTTTATTGGGTAAAGTAAGAAAATAGTTAAACGTATGAGTTTCCATGCAATCTCAAATGTTGCTATGTGTTGCTAGGTGTTCAGATCCAAGCACCGGTGATTGAAATTAGAAAACCAGATGAAAAACACAAGGTGAGTCGTCAAAACTTAGGATAAAACGATAAAAAACTAAAACAGTAAACTGGTTAAGCTGCAGAAGAATCGTCATGATTTGCAGATTCAGCTTGACGACGTAAAGCCGAGAATGGGGGACACACTTCGCAAACAACAGGAGGTTCAGGAGAGGACACTCTCCCAGTGAAGGACAACTTTCGCTGATGCTTACGAAATGATTATTGTTCTACACATAGAGCAAAATACACTTTTAGCTAAACAGGACTTTCTCTTACGTGAAAGACAGCTATAAAAGAGAAAAAACGCAGCTTTTCAAAGTCAAAATATTGGTAACCAAAACACACATTAGAATCGCTTAGAATCATGTACCACATTTATCACAATCATTACAAAAATCACAAACATCATAGTCAACATAACTTCTATCGACTCAATATGCATTTCCTTTAAACAGTTTAGTGACAGGCTTATTTTTACACGTTTATGTTTAGGTTGATGAATATGATGGCAGTTATCCAGTTAGACATTCTTCTAATCAGATTTATCAGATCTTCCAATTAAATAGTTTGGATAATAATAGAAAGCAAGATGCTTTGGTTTCTTGTTTCCATGAGAAGGCAAGATCTGTGTTTGATAATTTTTTAGAGACATATGGACCATTACGTTCGGTTTCAAGACTTCCAACTCGTTTTCAGGAAAATTGTTTGGTAGCCACCTAAATTTCTCAGCTACGAAATAAAAAACAGAAGCTCTATAAACACTTTTGAGTTTAACTTCTGATTAACAAAGGCTTATTTTATTAGTTAACCCTTAGTGTGCGTTTGCCACTTAAGAAAAAAATGCTTTTCTGCAGCTCTAAATTAAGATTGCTGATTATCTTATTAGGCAGTGCTTAATTTACAGAGCATCAAATCTTTGAATGCTTATCTTAAGCGGGCAATTAAGTTTAGGACATTTTTTTAAAGAAAATGTTATATTCAAAGACTGATGTTATGACCGCAAACAGAGCATTGCAGTCAAATTTTAAGCCAAGAGCAAGTTAGAAAAGAAAAATCTTGAATCTCATTCATGTTTAGTGCTAGAATTGTAGAACAAAGGGCTTCGTGAGGTTCAATAGTCCTTAACTGTATAGGCTTAATCAGCAAGAGAACTAGGTTTTGTTCAACTTCCACTAGTGAGTTTAACAGTAAGAAATCCATCTTCCTTACATTCATTCTTTAATAACAAAAGGATGAATGTGAATTTCGGTCAATTAATGTTTAGAGGTACATAAAATAATTTAATTTACAATTTTGTATTAGAATTTTGCTCTGACGTAACCATTTTTAATTTAAAATTCGATGCAGAGGTATTGTAGGTACTTATTCTGAGACACTGAAGTATGTTACAACTGAGGATATTTTGTGTAAAGCTTAGAATTGCAGCATTTATAGTTGTAGGTAAACACGAGGTCTTAGCAATTTAAGAATAAAGCTAATACGGTTAATAATTACATTCATAAAATAGTGTTTTTTGACAAGAAAGGTTAAACAGAGAAAATTTATAATATGATACTTAAAAAAATAGATTCACAACATAAGATTGATGCCCCTGTTATACCGATTATGGACCTTTAAGACATTATTCCAGATAGTTTACACAATTTTTTTTTATTAAAATTGTACAGAAATGGATTGTCACCGGACGTCAAAGTATGTGAATTTGCTAACTACATATCAAGATACTTTACAAGATAGTCATGCCACAGGAAAATGTGATTCGGTCGAGCATAAACTGCACTTGGAAAAATAAAAATGAGCACTTCGTCAGTAACTAAAAAGAGTTCACATTTGCAAACAAGCAGAAGTTGACACTTTCATAACATAATATGCATAATAAGAAGGTTTTGAGAGATTACCAAGTTTCTGGTGTTCTTCAGTCATATTTCAAAAAAAAAGATGGTTTTCCAAAATTCTTCGTTGACTCCCAAAAAACCAATGCAGCAACAATTAAAGATTTATACCGTACACTATAATCTGATAATACATTGAACGAATTTCTGGTAAAACCGTGATTCTTTACGTTACATTTTAAGAGTTGCTACTGACAAGTAAGAACCAAGCGTTATAACAGGGATATTACTGCTTTTTCTGCTGGACAAGGATTATGGAAATTAAAAGTCATGCTTTTTTAATTATGTAATGCACTAGTAAGTTTTCAACGACTTAAATAACAAGTACTAACGGGATTCTCTTACAAAGTCTGCTTTGCTTATTAAGAGAAAGTCATGATATTAGTAGAGTTATTTCAAAAAATAGTAAAAAATAAATAGAAGATCTTCCTTTAATTTGAAAAGGCTAATCTTTGAACAAGTAATGAGAAGTGTTACTTTTTTAAAATAAACATCTTATTTCTTGGTCACGTTGTATGAAAAAAAAGAAAAAAAAAAAAAAAAACTAATCTCGGAAAGAATCAGACTGTTTTAGAATAGCAGATACTAAGATCAAACAAAAAATGTACGTCAGGTTTGAAATTATTTGCTTGTATAAGGATGTTTATTAAAGGCTTTTTACATATTGCTAGATCTATACATAGTTTGACATTAATAAGCAAGCAAATAAAATTATGTTCAAAAAATCAGGAAGCATTTTAAAATTTAAAAAGCATCCTTACATTTTCTCTCATTCCACATTTTCCTACGTTATGCGGTAAATCTACCTCAAATACTTTATAGCTTATTATAATCAAAAGAAGTGTCTGCCAGAAAAGAATTATCATGTAACTCATAGAGAGATATTAACAATTGTTAAGTTAGTAGAACACTTTTGTCATAACTTTTCCGGAGAACAGATCGTTTTGTCTTAATTATGTTGTTATCGTTTCACAAGTTACACCACCATCTAGCTAGATGCCTTAGATCTCTAGGTCAGTGAAATTTAAAAATTTTTTATAAGAGCAAACCAATTAACGAAAATACAAATGGATTATCCACACGATAATGAAAAGATAAATCTCACAAGAATTGCTAGTGGGTAACAAAAAAGCCTAAACCAGAGGGTTAAACTATTAGTTAATTGCCTTTTGTTAAAAAAAAAGTTTAGACTGGCAAGAGTATTAGATAGAAGACGAAGCAAAAATAATGATAATTGACTTTTAAAAACTTAACACCTAACTAGATCAGCAGCAAATTGCATTCGAAGACGAATTCACAAAAATTCACTAAAGTTAACGAAATTTATCCATCATGTAGGATAAAATCTTGTACTAAGAATGAATTTCACTGACTCTAGAGACCAAAACCTCATAATAAGTCCTTCTAAGAAGAAAAATTAATAAAGTTCTACGAGAAGTATACGATTTTTTAATAGGAGGGCGCTGTAAAGTTAAGATGATACTTTACAAGATTAGGCTGAGGTTTTACTGAGTTACTAGCAAGAAGAATGGTGAAAATTGTTAAATTTTTGTCGTATGGATATGACTTGTGTAACAAAGAGAGGTTAATAAGATTGAGAGATAAGGAAAATAAGAGTTAATTATGTAAGAGATTCCCTTAAAATAATTGATATAGATATTATAGGTCCGTTCTCAATTTTTTCGTTGGGCAGCAAAAGTCTCCTTGTTGTGACAGATGATTTAACCAATCAAAGTAAGCTATTCCCTTATAATGGCTAAGATTCTCGTTAATAGAGTGGTTTGTCATTGTGGTAAGCCTTTGAAAGTGCAAACTTATAATGGTACAAATTTTGGTTCTCGTCAAGGGAGAAAATTAGCAGAATTTTCAGGAATCAAGAAAACACAAACTACAACTTTACATCTGCAATGAAATAGTGTGGTTAAATGCCAACATCAGACAGTTGTTGCGACAACTGGGTTCTCTATATCTGTAATATACACTGGTAGTGATCTTCGACTTTTACTGGATCTAGTGAGAGGACGTTCTCCGGACGATTGAGTTGAAGTTTCATCACCGGGTACTTATGTACTAAAGCTGACAAAAATAATGGCAGATTTTCATGAGTTGATAAGTACCACTACAGCTGTAATATCCAGGTAAGTCAAGACCCATTACGACAAAAAAGCGACGAAAGTCCATTTATTATAACGACGAAAAGTTTGGTTTTATAATGCACAAAAAATTTAACGAAAGAGTCTGAAACTGCAAAGTACCAAGGATAATTTATTTTAAGATTCCAAGAAGATAAACAATGTTACTTATACCATTACGAAATCAGTAAAACACAATACATTGTCAATAAATAACAACATAATCGGAATCTTTCTGGAATTAAAGGTATCTAAACTTCTCTGTTTCGGTTTTATTTTGCATAAGTACCTTTTCTAAAGATTTCGGGCATATGCCTGAGTTGAAACATAAAATGGGACGTCACTCCTTATTTCGTGTCCAAGGACTAAACTTTGTACCTTTTACATAACTACAAAAAAATGAGACGTAGTAAAACAAAATAAATACAATAGGATTCAAGATGCTCAGTTAATTAGTGGTGACGTCAAAACAAGTACTTCAATTCTAGCAGCTGTAAAAAAAGGTCCATATGTATTTGGATTACAGTTGGATGCAATATCTTTGTTTACTCAGAAATGGGGTCAGTTGAAGTCATTCTTTATTTCTAAGCTAGATTGGTATCGTAAAATTTGTAACAAGGTAAAATGGCTTCCATGTTCCAAAGTGCTCTCACTGATGCAACGTGTATACAAAAAGCAGAAAGTTGAAGCTTCTCCAAATTTGTTTGTATTTTGTGAGCTGTATATACGCTGAGAGGAGGAGAAGAGGACGCCAACAGACAACCAGCCAAAATGCAGAGACACAGCAGCGCCAGCGGAAAAGGACAAGGAAAATGCAAACGCAACTACCAAGACACAGCAGCTGCTAAGTATGTTGAGAGTGACTGCGAGGGGAGATACGTAGCAGCAGCAGTGGCGGCGTCCATTGCTTGAGCGAGAGATCGTGAGTCAGTCTGAAGTAGAGCCTGAGGCTGCAACGCTTAAGCGAAGCACCGAGAGCTTCGGTGATTTTACGGGTTTTCGTGGCGAGAGTTGAGAGAGAGAGAGTGAGAAAAAGAGTTGAGAAAGTTATCGAGAAGATGCGTAGAGTGTTGAGTAAAAAGAGAGGAGTGTGCGTGCAAGTCTGGAAGCTGCTATGTTTTCCCAGGATGACGAGGTGTCTAGGTCTAGGACTACGGCTACAAAGAGAAGAAGAAGAGGGTAAGAGAGAGAAAGAAGATAAATAACGATGCCGTACGACGAACGACCCGCTCAAGAATGCCAGACGACATCACGCTGGGTTGGACTCGCGGACGTTTGACCGGGACGTGAGGTTAGAGAGAGAGAGATAAAGAGAAAGAGAGAAGTTGTGTCTAGCATAGGCAGTGAGAAAGAGAGAGAGAGAGAGAGAGAGAGAGAGAACTAGTGTGAGGGTTGATGAGACGAAGTGGGTGAAAGACCACGAGGTGCATGTCTAAGAGTGCCACCATTGCTCGCGGATTTTATCGTGTATGAAGGTAAAGATTAGTGTTCAAAGAGAGAGAGAGAGAGAGTAAGAGAGAGAGAGATAATTTATTAGGGTCTAGGATTGTAGACGGAGAGTAAGTGTGTATGTTAACGTGGGTCTCGGATAAACAAAAGCCCCTTCTGGTCCAGGACGAGCAGGACGTGGTGAAAGAGTGCTCATGGCTCGCGAAGTGTGAGACAAAGCATTGTGTAGTGTATTATGTACCGAGATACTGTGTACTAGTGTAAGTGATTAAATAAAGAAATAGTTAAAAGTATTTGTTGCGTGTTAAATTAATAGTTCTACCCATAGAACAGGAAAACTCTAACGCCAATCCCCCTATTTCAGGAGAAGAAGCCCAAAAGGTGAAAGGTACAAAGGTGACGAACGTGATCGAGATTTGCTAATGCTACGTCAGTACCTTTTCTTGTTTTAGGTCAAGAAGCAGTGTTACAAACTGCAACAGAAAAAGATAAATATAATATTTTAAAATGTTGTATTGTGTTCTGTTTTTTGATTGTTGGAATGACAATTTCAAAGAGAAGAGGTTAATGTTAAGTAGGTTCTTGAAAAGTTGTAGATCATACGAGTTAATGTGCAATTTTTAATAATGATATGCCTTGCTAGATATTGTTGTTGTTTATAAAAAAACAGTGTTCTGCTAAAAATTGTAACCTTTAGCTGATTTTTTCTGTTTTTTTTAGCTGATAAAGTAAATTTCTCTTATGTAAAGTAATGTGCTGTAAGTGTCAATTGTCAGTATAACAATAAACATTAATCTGCCTACATTAAAAAAGTATGCGGTGCATTAGTCCTCTACACACTTCTGCAACCCTTACACTCTTTCTCACTCTCTCAACCTTAACACTTTCTTATCCAATAAATAATAATCGTTTGCGAAGGTTGAAGTATTAAAATTTTTTTAGGTATTCGTAGAACCTGAGATTTAAAGAAATATTTCTCTTGTAATGATTTAAAGTAAACTTGTTATCCCCTGGAAATTTACATAAAAGAATTTAATACAACTAAGGTGACTTGTATAATACTATTTTTTCATGAACATTTCAAAAATCTTCTAGTTTTGTAATGCAATGAGATTTTTGTTGTGTTGCTACGTGAGTTATTGTGATGTTTGTCAAAGCAGTAGAACATAAACAATAAGTGTTATAACCAGATCTAAAGACATGTCAAAGTTTTATAGTATAACACAGGGCAGGAGTCTATTGGCATGCCTCAATATGTACGATCAAGCTTGAGATAAAGAGCCATTAGATAATTGTTACGTAGTCATAAATTTAAAAATACAATTCATAATAATACTAGGGATCACTAAAAGAATAATGTAATAACAGTAAGCACTACTTAATTATGCTTCTAATATGAAACTTAAATCATATACATCATGAACGGACAATACAACAATAATAATTAAACTAAGCCTTTTTAAGACTTACGTGTCCAATTAAACATTTTTTCAATATTACAGTAATAAATAATATTTAAATTTATAGTTTTTAAGCTTTCTTATTATTGGTATTAATACTTAATTAAAAAATTAATTTTAATAAAAGACAAATACTTTACTATAAGCTTATTATTTACTAATAAGAAAGCAAACCATTATGTTAATTTTTCTGAAAAGTTTAGTTATGACCAACTTGAACGTGATGTTTACTAATACTTTTTTTTGGTCCTGTACACTTGGATGTAAAGTCATTTTATTAAGTTTAAAATAGGGATCAGAATGTGAAAGTGGAGGGTCTATAAGAGGTTTCTGAAAAATGCTCCACACAAACCACTATACATTTATTAGTAATGATCTCACCGTCTACGCTCTTTCTGTGACACTCTCCATCGATAGATAACAACGTAAACTTTGAAAAATTTTTTTGAGATGTTTTGTGTTCACACTATAATGACTATACATACTTCTTGTTAAGTGTTCTTGCAGAAAAAAAATGATCAGTAAATTACAAAAACAGCTATGTAACTCCAAACACGAAATTCTTTTTCTTTCGTTTTTATTTGTTCTTGCGTTACTAACGGGGATAACCCTCTAGAGGTGTTAAAGAGAGCAATTATAACATTGCCTTATACATATCAATGATAATGTAATGCTGTTCTACATTATTTGCTATAAGATTGACTAATTACTCTCAGCAACACGTTACAAGACAATAAATATGTTATAAAATTTATGTACTTTAGAATATAAGAGAATATTATATACGTATACAAAACTTAAATCGTTTTTATCACAATTGACCATGTAAATCTATCTTTATCAAAGTCAAATTTTGTATCGTTCTTAAACACAAGTATGACACTTACTATTCTTTAATTTATTTTGTAAGTAAGAAAAACTGACCGCTTAATAATTTTTTTATAATAATAAGAAATGTAAATGATGTGCGTAAACGCTTATTGGTTTATTAAAACAGTAATTCGCAATAATCTGTTCATACACTACAACATTTATTTGCAACTATTTTTCTGGCTGTAACTGTATACACATATTGGTTCAGTTCTTACTTATAGAAAAAGCAATAAATAACTGTCCTCGTAAAGATACAAATTTTTTAATGTACAAACTAATTATGTAAAAAGTTTTTCATCGCAATTTATCAGTTTTCATAGAAAACAAAACAGCCAGCTAGATTTAACTTCAAGATGATAAGAAAAGTGGTTAATTAAAAAATTTTGTATTATCTTTATAAAATTTATATAAAGTTTATTGATTTATAGAATTGTAGGAACAAAATATCTTCTTCACAATTTTGGGACCCTTTAAACTATCTTTTTCTCAACTCTAAATAATTCATACAGTTATGGAGTTATATTTTAAAGAACAGAGCTGCAAAGGGGGCAGGAGGCTGTCTTAATTTTCAACGGCTGCGAGGGAGTTTAAAAAGGATTGTAAGATTATGAGATTGTAAGATCGTACGATTGAAAAATTGTAAAAATATTAAAAACAGTAAGGATAGTGATTAAATGTTAATTATTCTAATTAAGTAAAGTAAAGGCTGGTCAGCGAAGAGCAAAAGATTAAGACGAGAGTTATTCAAACGACTTTGCTTACGACTATGTCGAGTGAGAAAATATGTGTGTATTTTTATGAAAAATGACTTATCTGGATTAACATATGCATCAGAGATGGGGCAGAATTATGTGCACAAGTCATGATCCATAAAAAAGTATGCATAATTTAACTGTGTTATTAACTTATGTATTGGAAGCAGATAAGGACGTCACAAGTAACTTGAACTTAACACACATGGATATTAGTAGAATTGTATTAACTTAAAGTTAAATTTTATTTGACATTGAATAGAACACAATTTAGAAAGAATGATTAAATGCATACATTGTGATAAGAAACTGAAGTCATCTATACATTTTAATTGACTTCTAAGAATTTTTAGTAGATGTAAGATTTAACAAATGTGTGCAAAGTGTGAAAAACGATTTTTATGGACTAAAAGTTTTAAAAAACATATGGAAATGTACAAAGTACACTTTTCTTAAATATTTTTTTATTTTTTATAACCACATAATTTGTTTTTCTTTTTTTTTTTAGTGCAACCTAATATTATTCCTTGAAATTTTACTTTTATACAAGCTGATAACGCCTTGAAAAATATGTAAAAGTCTTTCGTATACTACTTAAACTGATTGGTGCAGTAAAATCAATGAAAGTCAAGTACCCAACAAAACACAATTATTTCCCAAACTGTCAAGCTCATCAAACTTGATTGAACCCGTAACTTTGCAGGAAAACCCTGACTAAAAAAATTGTTAACGATATAAGTAGAAATTAAGTGAGATAAAAAGAAGGTTAAATGGGGAGTGAAGGTGGTAGAAGGCTGAATCCCCTTAAAGTAACTATATGATAAAGGAGGATATTTTTCAAGTGGGAGAGATTGATGCAGACTGGACATGTTCTTCAGATAAATGCTTATAACATCGTACAGTTATACGGATGTCCTTATAATTTCTTTTTTATCTGCTAAGTTATGCCCTTATGTATATAAATTTACACATAAGACACCTCTTTAGAGCACACACATACACACACAGACATGCGCACGTGCGCGCGCTCACGTACGCAGGCATACACACACATCATCTAAATATTTATGCAGAGGATCTCACTCAAACCAATAATAGCCCCCACAGATCTCCGTTGTTCCTAACACCTTCCATTAAAACAAGGTTAAATTTCTAGGCTTACTTCCTTAATTTGGCTTAGCTTTAAATTTTTTCAGAACCCACAGCCCCCACAACTCCCAGAGCCCCCTAGTGACATGCTTTTTGCTACTCTTATAATTGCAAGAAATAATCTAAAAATTATTGAAAAAAGCGCCTAACTTTGCCCATTAGCTTAGTAAACTCTATTTATTGGTATCAAAGGGGAATTCAAGCCATGTATGGTTACAATTGGTGAATCTAGTGATGGTATTCCCCAATAAAATGTTATTTACCGTATTTCTTTCCTTATTTTATTTGAAAAACCGAGTTTGCAGTCGAGCTGCTGGGAATCCCAGCTACTGTGATCAACGATGATTTTAGACTTAGATGGTGACGATGACCAAGTGCTATTAAAGTAAAGGTGTAGTAACCGCTAACATCTCTGGCATGATACCAAAAGATGTGTTGCCAGAGCATAACTAGCTCTAATGCTTAAGGGTGTCTTAGCCGTTTTCTGACTAACCTAGTTCTTCCAAAGCACCTCTTTCTACGACAGCAAGCTTACGAAAACAATCTTAAAAAAGTAAGGGCAGTCACAATTGCTCGAAACATCATTAGCTTTTGACTAAAAGCATCATCACTAACCGTTTTCAGAGCCATCAGAAGGTTCTTCGTCTACTAGACAACCATTTATTTCATAAATTTTTTTTGTGTCATTTAACATTTAATTTAATTATCCAACTAACAAACCGTCTGTTTTACAACTACATTTAGAGAATATTTTGAAGAAATTTCTGATAACGATTTACTGACTCTCAAACTAAAGCTGTAAAGCTGGAGACCTTAAATGAAAGTCAGTCATTCACTGGCAGGTATCATGACCAAAGTTTTTTGCCGTAAAGCTGAGTACCCCAACCACCAATGACCCTTCATGAGCCTTTTAACTCTAAGCGTTAAACCAGGTTTTACAGATTCTTTTCAAAGTATGCGTTAAGCTAATCTTATAGTAAGACTAGAAAGGAGAATTAAACCTAAGTAAATAGTTGATCTCGCACAGACAAAGAACGCAAACTAATTTTCCTCTTTGATTACTAAAATGACTGCCGTTTGTACCAACAACTTCACGTAACATTTTCAGACATTAGAAAATTGCACTACAACTAGCCTTGAATGCTTCAGAACGTTGTAATTTTCTTTGTAATTGTTAAAGTGCTATAACAGCAAGCCAGAGATAATCACCCTAAGGTATCCAGGCAGTCTCACTAGCAGCAGACTTTAGTCTACATATAGCTTAGCTTACTCAACTTTTTGAGAGCCTTTTAACGTTAAACTATCTTGCCCATAAGTACAGCTTAACATAGATGTTAAAATTGTTGCTATTTCTGTTAATTATGACATTGACTCACCTGATTTTAAAGTCTTCTTTTCTAAAAGTCAATGTGTTGTCAGGTCAAGCTGTGTAATATTAAAGGATTGTGATTAAATTGAGAGCCCTACCTAATCTGAATTTGAGAATAATGAAACAAAGCAGGATACACCTAAAAAAAGGTTAAAGCTGCAAGACCAATTAGAAGGTAATTTTTACAATGAGAGGTTTGGGGATCCTGATGACTATAACAGCTTTTAAAGTGATAGTTTAAGTGCATCTGAAAAGTCGGAGAACGAACAAAAGTATCTTACATCTATACGTACACGAGTTTCACTAACTCGTTAAACATTAAATCTTATAAAGAGATTAAATTATCACACAATGGAATCAGCTTTTGAAGCACAAAAAAATGTGTTAGATAAACTTAATTTCATTGTGTCTGATGCTATCAACAATTCGTATTAGAAATGAATATAAGACAGTGAGTAGGATTTATTTAGTAGAATGAAAACTTAGATTAAAGTTAATAGACCGAGATATAGTCTAACGACCTTTAATATGAAAATGACTATGGACTGTGCATTTTATATCGAAAAGCTTAACATACACGAGTAGCTATGGGCAGTTTAACCAAGCTGTACGACAAAATGTATAACAAAACCAAAAACTCTTACTAAATTACCTAGAGCGTTTGTGGATTAATTCCTAGTACCTAAGAAGGATTTACTACAGATTATTCATTTATTAAATCTTTCAGAAGCCTATGTCTAAAAATTTAATGCTAAACAGTCTACTCTGATACTCAATAACTAAATAGATTCCCTTACCTTACAGGTGGCATAATAAAAATTTCTATACTTAGGTTAAAGGTTTTGTCTAATAGCCTGGCGACTTCATAGGGTTAGAGATAGAGCACTTAAGTTTAAATAAGCTTATGGATGTAGAGAAGGTTAACTAGCTACTTAGTCACCATTATTCTTACAGTAATGGCCCACACATTTCCATTAACTAGAAGTTATTTTAAAATTAAGCTAGCTGTTAGGCTACTAGCTTTTTCACAAGTAGTACAAAATAAGCCATAATTTGAATAGTGTAAGGCTGACCACTGGCATTTGCATCTACAGCCCGCAATTAGCGATAAATTGCGAAATTGTGTATCTGATTTTTCTAGAGTAGAACTAACTGTCTGACCATCAGCATTTACAGTAGTGGCACATAGTTTGACCATGAACTTTTAAGCTTTTTGCCTGTCAGTCAAAATTTATATCAATCGGCATACCTTGTAGCGTTGAGATTTGAATTTGAATTGAAGCTGGTTACTCAGATCTCAGTACTTGCAGTAGCTAGCACATAGCGTAGCGATAAACTTTTTTTTATCATTTAGTATATTCATATTCTTCTGTTTAGACACCACTTTTTCAATTAATTGCACACAATAAGACGTTTCCTGTGATAAAATGAATGAATGGCTTAGTAGTTATTTCATATTTTTTTCCGTATTGTTTACTTCAAATTCTCTTGAATATAGGGGCAAACAATTTTGGCTTAAGAAAAGATGTAGTAAACGAGGTTTTGCAGGTCATACACAAATCTCATTGATCGAATTCTCTAAGTTACGTGCTTAGTCAGGCTACTGTTCTAAAAATAATATCTAAACTGACCTGACCATTAAATAAATCAGTCACAAAGGCAACCTTAAGCTTATATAGCTATAAATCTCGCCTCTAAATTGTTACCGCCATGACTCGAGGTACTTAGACGTATATAAATACTCAAAATTAGTCGGCATCATCGTGTGACAGTGAGAGTAAATAAATTTCTGTATCTTTTCTGCTTTTTTTTTTATATGTATTTGTATTGGTACAAAAGACACATTTTTTTTTGCTAAAAAATATCATATGGCAGTGATACTGATCCCAGCATCTACTTATCAGTAAAATTAATGTGGTCAGAAGTAAGACACATTGAAGTTTGCACACTTTTTTGGCTTAATAGACTTTAATGTAATAATATTGCTAAGAAAAGGAAGAGATATCAGTGCAAGATGCCGTCGTTACATTGGCTGTAGCCAACCATTATCAAGTATATAAACAAAGATTTACTGTCTGAATCGGTCTTATTTAGCTTGGTTACCTTTTTACAAATGACTTGGACAAAGAAGAAAATATTAAAAAAGAAATGTTAATTTTTACTGAAAAAAATTAAAGTATAATTACTAACGTCTAAAGAAAGGAGTAAGACTAGCTCTGAAATTATTTATCTTCTTCGATCTCTCCCTACACATGCATCACTAAGCACAAACTCTGATGCTTCATGAATATGTATGTTTATAGCATTCAGCATGATGTATAACGCAAGTTTGAAAAAAAGGAATAACATAGGAAAGAAAAAGAGGTTCAGCTCTGATATAACAGCTTATATTTTTGGAAAATTGATATATAAATTTAATTTCGAGCCCTTAATCTCCAGAAATTATGTACACTTGACAGTATGTACTGCATACTTTTTAGTTTATTAATTGATTAAGTAACAGGGGGCCAATACTCTCGACCACTTGTTAAATAAGTTGATGAATATTACCCTAAGGACTTTGTTTCCATTTTTCTCATACGCATAACTACCTGTTATATTTACCATTTGAAAGATTAACAAATAAGTTATGAGTGAGCCAGTAACTTTTTAATAATGTGTTTGATAAAAAATTTTTAGACATTTCAATTTTCTTTATTCCTCAAACTTTAAAACCCTCTACTAAATATATTATTAAAAGTGTAGTTATTTTATCATTAAATTTAATAATTCCTAATTAGCTATAGTTTTCGGTAACTTGTTAAGAAAATAAATAAAAAACAGAATAGTACAAAAATACAGAACATTTTAATCACTTACAAAGCTAAGCTCTAACACGCTCTGATATCAGTTCTTTTTAATAATTTATTATAAAATAAGTTACTTTATTAATTGATTTATTGACACTTTTATTTAAAAATACATAAATAAAATCTCAAGCACCTAGTGCTCATAAGCCTGATACCCCCAACTATCTACAATGTTAAACATAAGGTTTTTATAAAATACATTAAGTTGAGGCAGATAATGATATTAGAAATTTTCGCAGAAGCATATGGTGAACGTTTTTTTAAGATACAATAAAAATAATAATTTACACTCTGTTAGTGATTTTTATGTTGTGATTTTTAAATACTTTGCACAATAAAAATACATTAGGTTTCTATGTACTAACTAAGTACTATTTGATTTAATGAGTTGCTAAGTTGTTGTCTTTGTAAATAATTAGTAGCACTTCAAACTGTCGATGGACTAAATTTTTAAATTTCTAGAGTTTACAGCATACAAAGCTTTTAAAGGTATAGAAAAACTTTAAACTGTGCTATAAGAAACAAAGAAAAGGAAAGAGAAACAGAAATTTGTTATTAAGCCTCAAAGAAGCCCAAAATCTGCATCTACTAACAAAAAAGAAAGGCGTAGTTTAACAAGAAAAGATCCTTCCAAATGACAAGAATGTAAAAAAAAGTTAAGTGGAGAGGACGACGAAAGTACTGGATTAGGTGGCCAAAGTGCAGTTTTTTAACAATGCGCTTAAGTCAATAAAGGCAAACTCTAAAGTCTTGCAGTCCAAAGTGTTGCTACTACAAAAAAAGGCAAGCTTATTTATACAAGCAATAGAAGATATGGTTGTGCTCTTGTATTCAATGAAAGAGCCATTGGCTTGAAAAAGAAGATTACTTATTGGCAATAGAAAAGTAATTCTTGAGGTCTAAGACTTAGATACCACAGGCCATGAAAAAGAGATCAAGGGGCTCTTTGCAGAAATACTTAGGATAAAAAAGCCAAGAGACTTAAATAACATTGTTTAATGCAGACTCAAAAGAACAAAGAATGATAATGACTAAAAATGTTCTTAAAACGATTTCTCTATAAATCCACCGCAAGACCAGCAGAACATGTAGGAAAATAAATTCAAACTGGAAGAGGTTCCAAGATCTTTTGTAAAGACTTTTGAATAAGACTCCAAGAGTATCTATTCTTGAACCCAATATTAGAGGGTAAAAGATCATCCTTACCATGACTGGCAAGTAAACTGCAAGACAAGCAAAAAGTTTTTGCAAATGAGGAGTAAGCTTTATAAGCTGTCAAATCTAGAAAAAAATTACAGTATAAATGGTACATTTTTACTATGAACATACAATGCAACTGCCGTTTTGTGCCCCTGGGCCACAATTTTCACCGTTGTCATCACTTCGGGCCAATGGGAAAGTAAGTTTTTTTTACCTTTCGGGTCCAAAGAACTTTTCTTCCCTAGGGCCACAATAATTGGCCAGTCTCTAAAGAAACTAATGGAGAGTTGTATCTCCAGGCCAGGCCAAGCAAGTAGCAAAAATTTATTCTCAAAGGTTTATGAAAGCTAGTATTCTTTGAGTAAATACACTGGCAGTTTTATGTAGTGCAAGTCTGGGTGGCTATAGCAAACATTACGAATTCTGGTAGATGGATACAGAGATGATGGACCACTAGGATTTCCTAATTTCCTGACTGGATACACCACGAGTGACAAGAGATCAAGCTGTACAAGTGCATACAACAACATTAGTAAAGGAAATAAGGTAAATGTGTTTAGAAATCAAATGATAGAAGACATCAACAATCTGATCAGATACGAAAAAAAAAAAATGGACGATCATGAACTGTAAGTGGACAAGACACTTATTCTAAAAGAGAAGTGAATGAGGTGTTGAATAATATCTACAATAAACGAAGAAATATGGTAATATTAAAAAAAAAAAACGGCATTCAAAATGCCTTGATGTTACTAAGACAAGTAAAAGACTAAAGAAATGGCGTTCCTTTTTATAAATAGATTTTATGAATGATGATTGGCAAAAATTTCTTGACCCATTAGTCATTAAGCACAGAAAGTTACAGAAAGCAAAAGAGAAATATTTTTCATCAATAGGCTATGAAGAAAACTCTTCTCTGTAATTGAGAAAATGGAAAAAGTAAAGAAAATAGAAAACCCTTCGAACAGCCCCGAAAAGAGCTCAAGATCGGGAGCTTAAGGAGAAAGAGAAAAAATAATATAAAGCATAGAGAGGTTTCTCCCAGTAATAGAAGAGACCCTCAAAAAATCTTTTAGATGATGCCGATAGTTTTAGTAAAGTTAACTAAAGGACAAACTTCAGGCAAAGTACCTAAGTCTACAAAAGCTAGTTGTATGTCTGACGAAACAAAGGCTATTTTACAAAGTTTTGTTGCCACCAAGTAAAAAGATTTTTTTCAAAAAGCCGAGAAAGTACAATATGTTTTAAGAGCACACAAAATATAGATAATGTTAGTGTCTTGACAAAAAAGGCAGGGTTTTTTAAGCCAACTTCTCCATACTAAGGGCTATTCTGGGTGAAAAATAGAGACACCCTCTTGAAATATGAGGTAAGATTAGGGTAGCTACTCGCGGTGGCAGGAGGGGGTGTGGATCGAGAGGTGTGCGCAGTGGTGGCATGTTTCTCTGTATCTGTGGGGATGTAAGCCTTGCACTCTTTGACTTCATTGGTGTAAATGCGTGGGTCTGGAGCTGCTTGTGCTCTTTGCTCTTTGCTTTCTTCTGCCACCATGGGTAAACGCGCTGGTCCTGGGATTGTATGCCTGGCACATGTCTTGCTGAGATGACTGTGGTGTACCAAAATATACATACACTACACACAGACACCACTTTCACACTTTCTCTACATAATGCCAGGGCAATCTCCACTGGTGGGACTTAGAAAGAGTGGTGACTCCTGGCTGGCCCGATCAAATAGCATGCTTTTCTGTTATAAGAGTGTGTTGCTGCCTTGGTTTTAACCCTTTCCAATTTTCTTTACCAGAAAAAAAGGATAGTGCTGGACTTCACGGCTGAGTGGTAACCTCTGTAAGAAAATCTGCCGGCAGCTCCAATCTTGTGAAAGCCCGAGTGGCTGCCATAGGTTCCACGGATTCTGGGGGGAGGGGGGGCACAAAGACGTTTCTCCTATAGTAAGGAGAATTATGGTGGAACTGGGACAAAAAAGGGCTGACTCTGTTGCAGAGTCACCTGATCCTAATCTTTGTGGAGGATCCAAGATACACCCAGAGGTCAAGTTTCGAAAAAGTGCTGACATTGCGTTTAAAGGACTTGCAAGGACGAATGACTACAAGGCACTTATGGCTAAGCACCCCAACATGCTGAGGACCATAAAGGATCTCGTCGGGCTGGCAGCGATGGCTGTAGGTGCTCTTAAATGCCACCAGGATTGGCTTGAGGAATTTGAAAAGCCAGAGATTAATTCAGAATTGAAGAAAAAAAAGGAAGTGAAGGCAAAGGAGAGAAACCCCAAGCTTAACATTAATGCCGGAAAAGGCCCAAAAAAGCCATGAGGGCCTGGTTTCGAGCCACAACCAGAGGGCAACGTAGTTGGCAGTACATGAAGTAAGGAAAATTGGAGGGAGGTCCAGAAAAGTAAAAAGAAAAAAAAACAGAGAAGAAAAAAGTTAGGGAGGATAAGCTCCCAAGGTCGGAAGCCTAGCCATCAAAGGTTGCCGAGAGAAGATGTCAGAGTTCTATTCCCAAGGCAATAATCGTAAAGCCAGCAGAGTGCGAAAAGTATGCCGAGGTCATGGTCCTAACGAAGAGGGTTAATGTGATCGAGCTCGGGGCAGGCGTGGGGTAAATCAGGGAGACGAAAACAGGTATTATTCTCGTCGAGTTAAGACACCACGTTGCAAAGGCGCTGAGGGACCAGGTCCACAGCGATCCTGGTTAAATAGTGCAATTATTAGCCTTGATAAAAAGGGTTATTATGACTAGGCTTGGGGTGGACGTTAAATTGATTGAAAAGCTAAGAGTAAAAAGTATTCTAGTCAAGCTGAAAGAATCCACAGTCAAGCATTATGATACATTTGCTGAGGCATTAAAGAGTTATGTATTAAATGCTGGTGGCGTTAGATTTCTTACTATGGGCCTGACGAAGGAATTAAGGAATTTTCTTACTACCACAACAAAACAAAACGTTGAGGGTGCTTTTAAAACCTGTTTTGACGAAGGAAAGTTCCCTGATGTTGTTATGTGCCTATTGACAGGTACATTCAGATGACATGCAATCACAGACGTCAAGGTATCTTTATTGGTGGCCATGGTCCTTACTAAAAGGGACCATATAAGGCTGGACTGCGTGAACTGCAAGATGCAGCCAAAGACCAAATCTGAGTGCTGCTTTTGATGCCTAGGCTTTGGCCACATTCTAAGCCAGTGTTGTGGGCCTGGCAGTACCATGGCATGTCGAGGTTCGATACCCTCTATATTTTTTTTTTTTTTTGATGAACATTGCTCAATATCACGAATGTGCTTTTAAAGTAATACTATTACGTAAGTGTTTAGTGAAACGTGTAAATCATACTATGAGTAATGTACATATTAATTAGCACATGGCGCAAACGTTTTTTTTATTGAAGACTTCTCACGTTGAAAACATCATCTCCTTTAATAACGGTTTGAAAGGTTGTAACTAGATTCTTGTAAGGAACTTCTTATGATCTTTAACGAAGACCAGAGTAATTGAACTTTAACCATCGATTTTTATATTTGTTTGTAGGCAAGAGCTGTGTCCAACAATATCAGGGTTTAAAGACTAAAACTGACGGTGTAGCGTTCTCTTATATAGGTGTAGTTTAAAAATAGTTATAATAGGCAACCTTTTAAAAAATAAATCTGTTGTGCATAGTTTTAAAACCCTTAACATGACTCACATACTTTGTCTTCTTAATGTAGTGATGATTATTAGTTAACTAACCCCTCTATCGATGTATTATCTCTTCATATACAACTGATTATAACCGCTAGTTATCACTTACATGGCTTTAGCACAGGCAAACGAGTATAAATGGAAAGTTCAAGCAACGTGCCATTCATTTGAGTACGTTAACGTGAGCTGTAAGTGAAACGGAGCAACATAGCGAGAATGTTGCTAACGATGACACCATGAACTGTTACGTGATTTTCTGTAAAACAGTGCAAATAGAATACCAACGCTTGCTACATAGTGATAATTTTACTGAGATACAAGATTTTATTGAATACAGCAAAATAGTTCTTAAAAGTATTCACGACTATAAGCTGTTTAGATAATTGTTTTCATGAGTGAAAAATCAGTAGTTGAATATAGAGTGTCTTTTATCAACGTTTTAAGCAGTATTTTATAAAGTGCTAGAAGTGCAAGAGTCTGGACTCGATTAAAAATTGGAAAATCAGTATGATGATTAGTCTGTGACACGTAAAGATCTCGATAGTGCTTTTATAAATTACATAAAAACAGCGGGTATAGCGAATAGTAGGCATTTAGATATAATAATATTTTTTAAGTCTACGGAAAAAATATTCACTTTATGAGTGTGGGAGATTCTCGACGAGCAGAATGCTTTTAAAATTATTACAGTGTTAGCACCAGAGTTCTTAATGGTAAAAAATGATACAGAGACTGTCGAAGTTAAAATTTTAACACTAAGTCTAAATCTATTTTTCATACGACAGACCTACATAAATGGTTTTAAATGAATGTCCAGAAGCCCATTTACACAGATACAAAAGCGTTTAAGGAGCGCAATCCTGCATGCACACTACGCCTAGTTCTAAATTTAGAAATGCATGCAAATAAGTACAATGCAATGAGAGGTTGTTCTTTACGTAGAACTTTCTACTAATACTCTGAAAAAAAAGCTTGCGTGGAAGTGCTGAAAGCAGATCAGCAATGCTACATATGAGCCATTTTATCAGCTTTGCGTCCAGTGAACAAAAATGCACAACAAGTGTCAAATTATACACAATACGAAGACAGTTATGATTTTCAGGGGATCACCTTTCAAGTGCAGCCTAAGCAAGTTTTAAAATTTTTAAAACAAAATGATGTGTGTAACGTATATTTTTTGGAGATAGGTAAAAATAGTCATTAAACTTTACCCCTTCATTTGAACGCAGAAAAAAGGGATAAACATATAAATTGGCTGCTTATGCAAAATTATTGTATAAAAACTCAAAAAATCAACAAAAAAAATACTCGTAAAGACCATGATTTCCTCAATACTGACGCAATCGATAAAGATGAAGTAAAAAAAGATATCAAAGATTTTCTTAACGCTGAGACACTGGACGAAGATGAGGTCGAAAAAGGAAGAGGAGAATATTTAGAAGAAAGCCAAGATTGTTATAATAGTGCTGATAATAGTATAAAATATCACCACGTATTTATTAAAGACTCATTAAGGTTGGTAAGCAGTTCTTCAACAAAATATCAACATTAAATACATATTTGCGACAGCTGTCTTTATAACTTTACATTTAATAAAAAGTTAAGAAAACATACGGTGGAGTGCGTTAAAGTGAATAAGTCTAAAATAAGCTTGCAAAGGTATTATCATAAATTCTAAAGTTTGAAAATCACTTAAATAAAAATCTTGTACCATTCATAGAACACACTCTTTGAATGTTTATTAAAACCTGTGCATAATAAAGATCAAGCAATACAACACCATGAAGCATGAAGTGTGGGATGTTATGTAGAGTGCACTTTTGATAACGCGAAATCACGATACATTTGTTACATAAAAAGAAATGAGAACAGTGAAGAGCTGGCTATTTGGTTTGTAAAAAAAAGGCAAAATCCCGTCTTAGATGTACAAAGTATGTACAGTAATTCAGTCCCAAGGAGATCATTAACTGAAAATGAGGATCTTGACTTTTTTAATGCTGATATATGTTACATATGTAAAAAGTCCATAAAAATTATCAAAAAGCTTACAACTATTGTCATTTTACTAAAGAGTAAGTTTTTCATTCATTACTTTTTTAATGTAAAAAATTCTTCTCTTTAAATTGCTATTCACTTTTTCCAATTCAGATATTAAGGTTAACCAACAATCCAGGCCTTGCGAGCCACACAGGCACTGGTGATTCTGAATCCTCCATGGAGATTGCAATCGTAAGCTTGTTGGATAATAAGCCAAGTGAGGCTACATTGACTGTCAGGGACGGGTGGATGCTGCTCGTCGTAAGTAAGCGCAGAATGTTGAAGACAACCGCCAATTTGAAGGATGTCATTCGAGAGAATCGAGTCTGAAAGGCAGCAGTGGATTTTTTGCAGGAACAAGGCCGTCTTTTTGCAAGCTCGGAAGCTCTAGCACAAAGAATCATCGCTGGCTAAGACACAGGTGAGGTAGGCATCACGCAGCTCAATCGTCGTCAGAGGGGTGAAAGGTGGGGGGACAGAATCTCAACACAGCTGAGGCAGCTGATAAAGTATCCAGTGACGTAATAAAGTGAGGAAACAACGGAAAAGGCCAAGTTACAAGAACTTCTCAAGCATATTCGGCGCAGTGCATTGAACAGCTCAGCAAGATTGTAGAGCACCATCAGTGACCGGGTTGCCGAAGCTTGGCAACTTTGGGTTCTTGGCTAGCTATGAGTCGAAAGGTTCCGCCAGCCAGGAGGGGCGTTCCCACCAAGCGTGCGTCTGTTGAAGTGTGGTTGGATCCCTAATCTGGGACACCGCATTGACTGGATTGGAGGCCGTCGGAACATACCTCCAAACGTCGGATGGCAGAAGCTCCTCAGTGTGGGCCAAGTAATTGTCGATCAACAAGTTGTTCGTCAGCTTGTACGATTGAAGCCAGTGAAGCACGATCTGAGAGTCACTTCAGGCACGACAGTGCTAAACGCTCATAGCGTCTTCTTCAGCGACCATGCGTAGCAGCTTCGCTGCAAGCAGTTCAACTCGTAGCTCCAATCTACGGATCGTTATGCATGTGGGACTGGTGGCGTCTGGCTGCAAGCTTTTGACAGAGGTCAGTTTGGTTCTAGACATCAAGATATGCATGCAAGCACCGTCATTTGGTTCCTCATCGCGAGAGGAGACCACAGCAGAAATCGTGCGTCGGATCGTGACTGCGAACGCGTGGAGTTGCAGGCTAGTGGAGGGGCTGCAGCCAGACAAAACCGTCTGCGCTGAGCGGCCAGGTTAGTCTCAGTCAGGCATCTGGAGAGAGGTCATACAACAGCTTCAGATCGTTGGCCACCCACTTCCTCAGAGAGAAGCCTCTGGCTTGCAACAAACCGATCAGCTGGTTGCGGTGAATTCGAGCCGTCTCAACGTTGTCAGCACCAGAGAGATTGTCATCGACGTATCAATTTTGTTTGCCGATAAGCAGGGCCTTGGGCCAAGCATGACTTTTATCCTCGCAAAGCTGTAAAATCTTTTGTAGAGAGAAACAGAGAGCACTATCTCCGCCGTAAGTCACAGTGAGCAACTGATAGTACTTCAGTGGGCTAAAGTCATCAGTGCTCCACAAGATATGCTGGAGATCCACGTCATCATTGTTAATCCAGATCTGCCCAAACATCATTTGGATATCCGCACAGAAGGCGATCCGATGCCTTCTCCAGCGAAACAAGACAGTTGGTAAGTGGGATGAAAACTTCGGACCTGCGTGCAGGACATCGTTGAGGTTATAGTCAGTGGATGTCGGTTGTGATGCGTTGAATACGACGCACAGTTTCTTCTGGTGATCACTAGCTTACCAGATCCCATGGTATGGAATATATTGTACAAGACAGGCTGACTCACAGAGCTCCACGTCAGTCAGTATTTGCATGTGCCCACACTTAAGATCATCCTCCATGAAGCGTGCATATTTGATGGCCATCTCCGGAGCACCCCATAATCATCACTGTAGCGAACGAAGTAATACTCTTGAGCCAGGTAAGCTCTCTCCTAGTTCCTGAATTCCGTCGCGCTTGAGCGGGAGGCAGACGACATAGCGTCCGTCAGCCACCCAATGATGATCGAAAAAGGTGGCCTTGCAATCCATGCCGTCGGGGGATTGATGAATTACTCATGGCATGTCCTCATGCATAAGTGCGATTTGCTGCTCGTGCCAAGGAGCTAAGGTTTTCTGAGTCGTCATGCAAGTAGCTGGCAAGGATTATATTGCTTGGCCCAGTGCTTGACCAGCGAGAATTCAGCCAGCAACTGTGAGCTGTCCAGTGAGATCTCCACGAAATAACTACCCTAGTAGTAGTAGATAGGGGTACACGTCGGTTTCTAGTAGGATGTTGATGCCACCTGGTATTCTGAAAAACAGGTCTGAGAGGTCTGGCAAATCGCTCCAAAGTTCGATGGCAGATGCCAGTAACGATCCAGAGGGGGTACGGAGTTCCAGTTGGGGCAAGCTAATCGTATTTAACTGTAACGTCTAAGATGAGTTCCAGGTTTGGATCTGCAAGCTTCCAGTCGTCAGAGATCACATGAGGATACCACCTTCGACGCCAAAGATGCTCGTGATGGCTGGCTCGAATTGGGCACTAATCTATTGAGCCAGTGCAGTGGACGTGATTGAAATCTCTGAACAAGTGTTGACGTAAGTTCTAGCTGTGATTGTCTACTTCCTGAAGCCCTTCAGCTGAATCTTGAGCGTGGGCAGAACGGCTAGTCACGGTGATGAGGCAGCCACCGCGCCGTGTCGATCCCGCCCTTGGAGTCTGAGGGGAATGTAGACTGCTTTGCCTTAGCTGGTGCTGTAACAGGTACGGCCCTGCGCTTGCGACCGTCAATATGGACGAGGCTGTGATGCCATGCCTTGCAATCCTGGCATACTCTCAGGAAAGGGAAAATAGTTAAAATACAGCTTGTGCTGAGCAGCGAAATCCCTTACCTAAACACATCTAGTTCTAGGAATTGGCTGCAGTGTCCAACATAGTGTGACACGTGGCACGCAGGGCAATCATCATTGATTGCGTGAGTCGCAAAAGATCGATGGTTGACACTGGGTGGTTTTGGTGCCAGAGGGTGACTGCTGGTCAAAAATGTAGGATCACTCGTCAATCGGGAAAAGCGCGAGGCTTTCGTTGATATCAGTAAGCAGCCGCGCTTCCGCAGATAGCTGGATAGGGTGGCAAAAGTGTTCATTTCCCCCCGTACTGAAATAACTGTCTCCAGCTACTCAAGCTCAACTTTCCAGGCTCTCCAAGCGGAGGGGTTTATGGCGGTTGAGGCAAAAGAGATCATCCACACATTCCAATGTTCCACAGGCTGATTGAGCGCTCGCAGTTGATCACCATGTTTTTCTAACGTATCAAGCAAGCGTTGCAGACCAGCAGCTAACTCCTCACGCAGAGGCTTAAGTGTTCGGAGTGTCATGACGTGGCCCTGCACGAGCAGGTGGTGGTGCTCGAACCACAAGACGAGAAGGCTTCAGGCTATGGAATAATTGCAGCCAACGAGATGCAAGATATCCAGAACTATTTTTCCCTCTTCCTGCACGTTTGCTTTTAGGTAGTGAAACTTCTTGACGTTGGTGAGCTCGGTATTTTGGTGAATAAGTGCCTGGAACAGTCACGGAGCAATTGCCAATCCTCGTGAGGGCCAGAAAAATGCGGGATGTTGGTGCTCGGATGGCGAGGGCCTGAGTGCGGTATGAGGTGGGCTAGGGAACCACCACCTTCTGACAATCCCGACAAAAGCCAACTCCTAGCATCATACAGGCACGCTTTAGCATCGAGGTTGTATCTTTCTGCTGACCTGTACAGGTCTCTGAAGGAAGTGACTTTGTTTGAAGGTGTGCCCTTAAGCAGATCTTAATGATTGGCCTGAAAGTCATCCCAATAGTTGACAAGCAGCTTCCACCTAGCATCAACGAGGCCCCTGCTCCATACTTTGACAGCCTTGGTGGATTTAGTGAAGTCTGCAAGAATCTCTAGCACAGCTCGCTGCATTTTCAGCAGTGGAGGCCAGCCTTCGTCATTTCTGTATGTTAATCACATGCTAATCTCGACGCTTGTTGCTCAAGCGGCACGTTGTCACTAGTGGTGTAATTGTGTGTGCCGAATGACTCTGACGCCGAATATTGGAAGCGGCATGACAAAGGACGAAATGGCAGGCTAACGTTATCTTAAATAGAGCCCGTGGTTATCTATAAAGATGCCTTCAATCTGCATCTGAAATTTTCTCGACAGCCTCACTTTCTTAGTAATTGCGATCGCTCGCGAGGTCCACGACGCAGACCGCACGACAGTCACGGTTAATGTCTGAGCGTCTTTCACTTGTCACATCGCGTTAAGGCTCCCATAACCATAAATTAATCAACTATGTGGCACGGCTCTGCGCGATTTTATCACTTGCAACAGAGGCCCCAAAGTCTCGATGCGTTCTCGGATGAAGAGAACGTCTCATCACATGCTCGCATCTCATATCGTTCTACTCACACTATTGCTTTAAATCACGCCGTGGGCCTGGCTGTCCTGGGCTTGATAATGTTCTGGTGATTGTCTTTCCTGGTCATGCAATGCGGCTCGAAGAACCAATATTTTAATCACTTTTAATTTTGTGCTTGAGATACGACTTGATAGATTTGCTGATACAGATATTTTAGGAAGTCGAGTGACATGGAGTTCTAATTCAGTGGTTTTCTTGAGAGCTCACCGTTTTTTTGCCTTCATGTATACTTTATTATGAAGTCCTTAAGCAAGCATGAATAATAGATTACGACTGACAAAAATTCATCAACCCTGAAAATTCTGGCAAAGTATGTGGCTTAAAAAATATTTTGATCTCAACAGGAATAAGAAAAAAGCCTAACAATAAGTTTGAAGTAATGCTTTTCAAACTATTTAATAACGCTGTTTTCAGAAAAAATGATAAAAAACAAGAGAAAGCGTATCAGAGTTAGACTTTTCAATCGGTAGGACAGACGCTATGTTGTGACTTATCTAAGACACTTGTGTATCGATTTCGCTAAATGATATGCTTACCAAACTTAATTATTGTATACTCTTATACTCAAACAGCCTTCACCAACCGATCGTAGTCATTTTCGGCCGATCATCTCGATTTGTATTCCATCAGAGCTTCTTGAAGCTGTGGCTCTCAAACATATTTTGGCTTATATTGAGTCATCTTCAATATTGTGAAGACAGCAATCTGGTTTTTGCAAAAATTATAGTACTCACACATCTTTCATAGATATTGTATGTAATTTTAAGATAGGATAAGATTCGGGCTTAGTTACATTGTTGGTTGCTGTTGATATCAAATGAGCATTTAATGTTGTTAATTTGAAAATTTTACTGTTCAAGTTGCGCTCTATCGGCTTCTTTGATTCAGTTTGCCTCTGGATTGAGTCATTCCTATCAGGTAGACCTCAAGCGGTTAAATTATCAGATTGGTCAATGTCGGGTGGGCTTGATTGGGTGACTGGTGTCCAACAGGGAAGTCTCTGATAAGCTATCCTGTTTTCGCTTTTTATAAATGACCTGCCCTCAGTTTTATCGCATTGCCAATGTCATTTATATGTTGACGATTTTGTGCTGATATATTCTGGTTCTGTATCTGATGTCCCTAAGATTATTTCATTAGCCAACTCTGATTTATGTTACATCTTTGATTGGTCAGGGGATATTTATTTTGATATAAATTTTTTTCAAACCAAAGCTATTTGTATCACTTCTTATGCTCATATGGTTAGTGTCAATAGTACAGTTAATAATGCAACCTCTCTTTATTATGAACCTATCAAATTATGTGCATCTATAAAACTTCGTGGAGTCATTCTTAATAATACACTTTCCTCGATGCCCTTTCCAGTTGAAACTGCCAGAAACAGCTATGCAGCACTGGCATGGCTTCGGAAATGTCAAGATTATGTGCCATGTTCGTTGAGATTTACTTTAGCTAAATTCCTTATCTTTCCATAATTTGAATACCGTTCTGGTGTCACCCTTGATCTGTCAGGTATTTTATCCACTTAGTTAACACGTTGTATAAGTGCTGCTCTAATATTTGTTTCAGGAGTTGAAAAATTAGACCATATTACGCCAACTTACATATCTCTATCTATTTTACCTTTTCGAGAGCGTCGTATATACCTTACCTTATGTCTATTGGCATTGATTTGGAAATCCAAAAAACCCCTATACCTCAAAGAGAAATAGCAATATAGGCCTTCTAATGGTCGTGGTAACCGCTGCCAATCTAAATATGATTTGTCAGTTATTGATACTCATGCTTGGTACGCTTGAGGGACTTCTCCCACTACTGGAAAAATCCCTACTTCTACATTGCTTTTACATTGCTGGTCTGCTATGATTTTCCACGCACTCTCCAGCTCCTTGTTCTTTTGTTGTTTTTACTCTATAATGGCTTTAAGGCAGAGTATTTGTAGTGTTTAACAAAAAATAGAGCTCCTTTTGTCATATGAGCTTGCTTTATACTCACAATACGTCTTGACGGGCGAATAGCTTTTGGTTATAATATAATTCGTATTAGCTCTGGATGTAATTCCCTTTTCTTAAATTGTTGCCGCCCTCAGCAACTACAGATCAATTTATTATTCACGTGAGTTAATAAGACGAACTATTGCAATATTGTTGTTGGTGTAAATTCACCCTTTGTTTTTTTTTTNTTATTCCTAGGAATACATCACTTAGATTGTTTGATAGTACATTTATTTTCTTCTGTTCATCTGAAATGTAATGTTTTTTTACACCTTTGCTTTCATTGTAAGGCAGTGTAGGTATTGAGTAGTTGAATAAACATGCGTGGGTTAGGTTTTAATTATACTGTGTATTTTTTTCATATTTTCTTATTTTGTTAGTTAAATGATTAAAGTATTACATTTATGCTATAGGTAGAATGTTTTCTAGTGACATGCAGTGAATATAGAAGTAAAAACGTTTGCTAATACTGGTAGATTGTGGCTTAGCAGTACGAAACAGAAGGTAAAGGAAAAGAAGAGGAGCAGTGTGATTAGGCTTCCTTGGGTTGGTTGAATTTTAGACTGTCTCGGCTTGAGATGGAAGCTCATTTAAGTGGGAGAAGTCAACGACGAGCAGAAGCTCCTCCTGATACAGGTTGAGCAGGACATAGTGGAAGTGCACTTGTGGCTTGCATGGTGCGAGGTGGAGTTGCTGCACCACAGTCCAGAGAACGAGGTTGAAACGTTGTGGTGTGGATGATGGTGTAAATAGATACTAGGTAAAAGTGTTAAGTAATTTGAAGAAAGGAATAGTGAGAGCTATTTGTTTGTGTGTTATTTAATATTTCTCCTCGTAGAACGAGAGAGCTCTCACGCCAATCCTCTTTTTTCAGGAGAAGAAACCTAAGAAACAAGAGGGACAAAGGTGGCAAACTTGATCAAGATTTAGCAGCACTGTGTTGGCACCTCCTTTCGTTTTCATTTCAAAAAACAGTGGAATATAAGCCAATAGTCTCCTAGATAAAATGTCAATCCACTTATATCTGTCACGCAGGCTGAAATTTTTTCAAATGTGATGCTTTAGTATACGATTAAGGCTGCAGTCACATGAAGTGTAATAGATCAAGCAGGATAGAATTGTCCCCATAAGCGACTGTCTTAAGTCTATTGCGCTGCAGGATAGTCCTATTGCGCCGTGCAATAGACTTAACACAGTCGCTTATGGGGACATTTCTATTCTGCACGCTCTATTGCACTCCATGTGACTGCGGCCTGAATCGCTAACATATCGGAGCTTTAAGGTTAGTGTACGTCGAGTACAAATTTATTTTGTTCTTTTGCATGAGACTTTGAAAATTTGAATCGTCAAATTCTTCGCCACGATTTGTTTGTAAATTCCTTGGTAATCTTCCCTCTGGTTAAATCGACTTCATAGCTGCAGTCATATGTTTACTAGTTTTAATCTTCGTTTAAAATTGTTTTACGGACGCAGCCCATGCATACTAAAAAAATACATATACAACTGTTAACAGATATCTATAACCTTTTTTTACGAGCGTAAATATTGCCTCTGCTTGCAGAGATAATCTTGATCAGCTGGAAATGTTTCATCCAAGCCCCAAACATCAGACTTTTGGCGTAGATAGTGACGTCTCGCAAATTTATGAAGCTATCCCACTACTGCTTCTATCTTTTCTCAGTATTTTCTAGAGAAATATCAGATAAGCGTGGTACAATCTCTTTCACTAAATTTATTTTACTCCATGAAATTATTATTATTCCTAGGAATACATCACTTAGATTGTTTGATAGTACATTTATTTTCTTCTGTTCATCTGAAATGTAATGTTTTTTTTTGTAAAGTAGTAAAGTAGCATCGTAAGATTTAATAGCTGATGCAACATTGCACTGCGTTTCATTTTCCAAGTCAAATTAACCATCTGTGGTAAGCTTACATCCGATTCCTCGAGGACCTTGACTACCACCTTTCGTCTTAGCTGATCCATGTTCAAATACGTCTATGCTTGTTTTGATACTTAAATAAAACTAATAACGAAGTTCAATATATAAAATGAGCTTTATGAAGCTCCTCAACGAATAAATTCATTTTATTCATGTGACTAGGATTACCAGCTGATTTTTCTGGCACTAGTAATCTTAGCTGATTGACCAGTTAGGGTCGTTCCAGTAAACAAAACCCGTTTGCGTGTTTAGCCTAACAATTTTAAAGAAAAGACCCACCTTTTTCTTTTATTTGTGTAAGATTAAATAATGTGGCAGTAACATTGTTGAATTCATTACTATTATATGAATAAATTGTCTCATATTTGTCAAATTTTTTTTATGCGTATTTAAAGTTTCCAAGATTTGTTTGTATTTAACGAAATTATTTAGTGTCATGTTCTTTTTATCAGGATATTTTTATACAAGCAACTCTATCAATTTATCAGTCATTGAATACTTTATATCCTTTATTTAAATTTAATTACTTCTGAATCATATGGGCAAATACCAAAGTACGTATTGTCCGCTTTTTTTCTTATTTCATAAAAACAATCAAGTTCTGGCTTATTTTATCAAATATTTGTAAATATGGATTTATAGGTAAATTTTTATCAATATCATGGGGTAAATTATCGTCTTCACTCTTTTCAAGAAGAGTATCGTAGTCTTTGATGGAATCCTCCGATAAAAAGGCATGCTCCTCATCATTACTGTTACTATTTGCAGATTAGAACATTAAAGTGTCGATTTCTAAATTTTTGGCTTTCAAGGCTTGAAGGATTTTTTCGGTAAAGACTCAGAGCCAAGTGGCACGTTTTTTACTTTTTTGGTGTCATTGATGAATGTATAGAGTGGGTCAGTAATGGGCTTGAAAGTCTACCAAATCTGCGTACCAAAATATTCTCTTCCTGACTTTCACAAATAATGCTTGCATCTCACAGTTTCTTAAGCGTTTTTAACTTGCTGAAGAACATCTTTTTTCTTACAAAAAGCATTTTTGTTGACCGCTTGATGATTAACAAGAGACTTATACACACTTGACAAGTATGAGTACTATTTATTGGCAAAAAAACAACTTCTTTTTTATATCTATCATTATTGACAACCCTTCTCTTATCTATCACTATATATCCATGTTTCCCAACTCTTGAACATTTTACACACAATTTTTTGAATTCATTGTACGTCATATCAGTATTGATATGATTATTTTAGTGTTCCAAAATCATATTATCTTGTCGAAATATTACTAAGATGTTTAAATTATCTCTGACTAAATACTTTGGAACTTGAGCATAGGATTGGGGTAGGTAAAAGCAGTTGACGATCTTGTGACGTCCTATGCAGAGGTAGGCTTTCACGTTATCTCATTTTTCAGAGGAAATGTCATCGCATATTATTATGGAGTTGGGTAGTGATGTATCTGGATACATGACTGATTCATTATCGCTAAATAAAAAATACTTTATACCATCAATGAAACTCAAGATTTGTTCTTTAAACTTTGGCTGATTCAGAGATCTTAAGTTCATATAAACCTTTTTAAATCTCAATCCATGGGGGTGAGTAATTTAAGCCAACAAGCTGTTTATTTTTTTACAGTTTAACAAACCACAAAGAACAGCTCTTATCGTATCGGGTAGCAAATCACCATGGCGTTTGAGTTTCTTATCTTGTTAAACGATTTTATTAAAATTCACGACAAAAAGCTTTGTATTTTATTTTACGAAGCTCATGTTTACGGTATGCTGACTTAACTGAGACTGAAATATTATACTACAAACGGTTTGCCTCTATATTTTCAAACGTATCTGTCACCATAATTTCTAAATTTTATTACTATTTGGTTGAGATTTTGATAGAAAGTTTCGTATTATGCTCCACGATGCTCATGTTTGCTGTATGCCGACTCAGCTGAGATTAAAACATACTACTCTAAATAGTATGCTTCTACTTTTTTAAGCTTATTTATCGTATTTTCTAAGCTTGCTTATCAGTTTGTTAAAATTTGTGACAGGAATTAAAATATTATGTTCCCGGGGCTTATGACGACTGTGTGCTAAAATATGAAATTATAATGCTTTACTTATATTTTCGAGCTCATTTATCAGTTAGCCCTTGGAATGTTATGATTATTCATTGTTGTGAAGGTCTTAGACTTATAAATACACTTGTTAATAAACTGCCTGTTGAATTGTACGTACCAGAACATCAATATTGCGGGCCGGACCCTAAACTGGCCAAGAGATAAGATCGTAGAGATCTAGGTATTAATCTATTGGATCAAGCTGTCAAACAACATATCCTATTCTTAGAATTGAGAAGACATTGCACCAAGTAACACTGCTGACGGGGCTCTAGCTGAAAAGGCGTTGCAAAGATCCAAAGCCGCAGACGCTAGTTTAAAAGAAAAAGCTGCTGGTTTTACCATTACCAAAGCCATAAAATTAAAACTCAAACTCGGCATGTAATAAATTTCTAGTACTTATTCTAGTAAAGTAGGTAAGAAAAAATTAAGCCAAAGAAAAGTACTTAAAAAAGTTAGATTCAAGTGCCTCAAAGTTTACGGTTTCTAGTGGTAGTGCTTGAAATTTTATGAGCTCAGCTTTAAAGGAAGCGCAGAGTGCTGTAAAAAAGCAAGTGGCAAAAGCTATAATTTATTTTTTTACTTAAGTTCTGAAATAAATAACTAGTAATTTTTGAAATAAGTATTCTAAAACTACAGCATTCAAAGAATTATGTGGGTCATGATGATATGTTAAATAACATGCATATCTCGTCATTAAAATTATTTTAAATAGTGAATTATAAAGTTTATTTCACGATAATATAGGTATTCCTCAAGCTGGAAAATCTGAAAATTTTACGACTTTTCATGGAAATACGCGTTTTAAATTTTACTACAACAGATAGTGAGGAGCATAAAAGAATTCATTAAAAAACTAAGACAATTTACGTCTCATTAATATTATTATTAGTATTTTTTAATAAGTTCAGTTAAAGTCATTGCCATGTGATTTGTAAAGAATTGAGTTGATTTCTCCGCAGAAACCCTCAATACTTACGTTAAAGAAGACGTTATTCTGTTTTTTTTCTTTTTTAATAAATAATTAAGTTTCCTGAGAAGGCTATTAAATGATTTGAAGAATAATTGTTAGGCACTACTAACAAATTTGTTTAAGAAAGTGAGTGAGGGAATTAAACTTGCATGTAAGTATAAGGTTGTATCTTTATAAGTTAAAGAAGTTCTAGTATAATGTAAGATATTATGAAACGTAATTTAATTAATAATGAAGAGTAATGACGTGATGACAGTTAACTGCAAATTTATATTTGTGTGCGTATGTGTACAGTAATACAGCTTATATTGACTCACTAGTCAGGTATATGCATTACAAATTGCCGCACACGTATGCAACAAAACACAATTAAACTTGCAAGGGTAATTGATACTATTAGATATACACTATACACTTATACAGTAAGACTGTAGTTACATGCACTGTATGCAGTTTACAGTACGCACAATGGCACATGGCAAACAGCTGTATACCAATATCGTACGTAGTTACATATAGTTAAAATTTACCTCGGTAGTCTGGTACCTGAGTACCTGACTTGATAGTAACGTACACCATTAGCCTATACATATACGGTGTGATTTGAAATTCGAGTGCGCACTGCGCAGCGGCTAACATTAAGCAAGGCGAGAGTACTTAGGTGTTATGCATACCCATAATACCATACTACCATGTTCCGCCGCACTCTGCCACGTCACGAAGCTACTCTCTATTTCTTTACCGCTGGCCAATACAGAGCAAAATCCACCTCTTCTTCCATCTCTCTCACCTACGCTTCATTCTTTTCTGCTTACACAGGACACTCTGTAAGAATAGCCTTGTTTTCAAATGAGAGTGATCTGACGCGAAACCGAGAGTTTTTCCTGATCCATAATCGTCCAGCACACCTAACCTAAACTTTTACTTGAGTAAAAAATTTTTTAATGCCTCGAGTATTGCCCATCCCACAAAAAACTGGAAGATTTCTACCATACATTATCCCTGCATTTTCTGGCCTAAGTGATATGGGTGCTATCACTAATGGTATAACTAGAGTTGTCAAGGCTATTAATGATGCTAAAACTGCTCGACAATAGCTAGAAAAAAGTGAGAGTCACACTAAATGAATAGAAGCACTCTTATTCGGAAAGGATCTATTTTTAAAACCATGTAATAATGGCTTTGGTCTACATCCAAGTCTTGGAAAAGGCTTAATCGACGGAAAAAAAATTTGTCATGTCAAACTGCCTCACTGAGCTCGCACAGACTATGACGTGATCAAGTGTGCAAAAACTTTAAAAATACCACACTTTCGTGGAGTTTTAATGAGTAATGCTTTGACAGCTGATGGCCCACGATTTTCCGAATCAACAATAATTAATCTCAAGAAGAAGGATAGTCTTGGCACTTACTACATTGCCGATGGAAAACGAGGCAATAACGTGACATATTTTGACAGTTTCAGTAACCTACAGCCACCGATTAGTTTAATGCTATGTCTAAACGTTAGTTATGTCCAATACAACTATAAAAGGTTATAGAATTTTGGTACGTTTAACTGTTGTTATGTTTGCTGAAGCTTTCTTTGAAAAAGAACTTAATTATCAGCAAATATTAATATATTTTTATATTTAAGTCATCGATAAACCGTCGTGGAAGAATCATTGACACTCAGTTTATCGAAAACATTATCTATTCTCGAAGCACAATATTTTCCACCTATTAGATTGTCACTAGAACATAACTACGTTCTTGGTCTAGTTAAACTCCTAATTTTTAATTCAGTTATAAATATCGATGAAGGTAATAAGTTTTACGTAGGCGATTAAGTTGTTAGTTTCTTAACCAGCAGCTACAAAATTCAAGATATTAAGTCATTTTTTACAATTTATTAAGTCAGCGTATTACAATCCCACGATATTGCTATTAGCATCAAACTGAACAACAAAACTCTTCGCAGTGTCATAACGTGTTGTCATACTACTGACTTTCAACCAAAAGGTTTTATAGGCTGTCTTTTAGGCTTAACTGAACAAATTCTTAAAGATACTATGACTTACAATTCAGATTTACTGGTCGCTATTCTCAAGGTTAAGACATTAACAATTGAGTAGTGGAGCCTATATAAACGGAAAAAAATTTCACACTATTCTGGAACTTTTCTCTGCTGTACCACTGGGTTACGAGACTGCTAAAGTACCATCTAAAATAATTGATTTACCTGTTGCTGTTAAAATTATAGATCATCTTTAAGGGCACATTGTTGATCAGAAAGATAATTTGATTAATCTTCGTGTAGAAGTTATAAATATACAGCTGTACTTATAACAACGCATTTAACGAAATTAGTGTACAAGAATATTAAAGTTGGACAAGGCTATAGAAGAAAATGAGCAAACGTTAGGACGATAGCTTATATACAAAAAAAAAATTAAACAAAGCTATAAGCATAGACCGAAATGGATGAGACCAATCAGTCGTTAATAAACGCCCAGAGCGTTAACAACTCAAAACGTGCAATTTTGAAAAAAGTAAGGCCTGAAATAAAGAGATCTTGGTGAGAATTAACTTGTGCTTCCTTTTGTTGCCTAGGTATGAGAAAAGGTCATCATGGAGGGAGCTCTTAGGATTAAGTCAGGTATCATATCCGATGACATGGTTGTGCACTACAAAACTCATGCACATTGACCCCACATTACGTCAGCATTTAATAGCAGTGATGAAATTCAAATCTTCATTCAAGATCAAGATTTATGTCTTTTACCCTCTGAAAGTTTACTACTTATTTCTGGACGTATAACAACTTAAGATGCTGGTTCTCTTGAGAAAAAAAGACTAGTTAAAAACGCCATCTGTTATCTGTTTAAAAAAATTCTATATGACTTTAATGATATAGAAATCGACAAGTGTAAGAATGTTGGATTGACAACTTAAATGAAAGGATGGATATCTTTATCTCCCAGTCAGAGTTTAATGCTTTAAAATGCTAGTTGAATTGACATTGGAGAGAAAAAATGTATTATTAATGACCATTCTCATTTTAAAGTATTAACGCCTTTGAGTATGATATTTTGTTTCTCTAAGGACCATCGCAAAGTTGTAACGGATGTAAAACATGAATTAATTCTAACAAGATCAAAAGATAATGTAAGCGCCATTATACAAGTAGCTGACAATCAGACTTCCGAAAAGTATGAACTTGCATTGACTTATATTAAGTAGCTTGTGCCTTACGTAACTGCATTAGACATATGAAAATTCGTTTACTCGATGTTATTACAAAAGACATGCCTATTTCTATAGATTTCCATAACCAAAAGTTGTATGAGAATCCTTTTTTGCCAAAAAGTTCTAGCCATGTGTGGACTATTAAAACTTTTAATCCGTTGGAAAAGCCCTGTTTTATTATTTTAAAGTTTGAGAAAAAGCGAAAAAATAAGCCTGCTTCTAGTGCCAGTCTCTTTGATCATTGTTATATCAGCATTATCAAGCTTTTCTTAAACTCACACTACTATTCCTATAGAAATCCTAATCTTGATATCAATAAAAATCAGTGTTCAATGTTATGTTGAAAAAGAGTCAAAACCTATGTTGAATAAAAAAGATTTCATCACATACATGCCTTTTATCGTCATCTACTACTCCAAGCAAAATGAGACTTTGAAAAGCGCGCCATTCGACGTCTGTTTGAAGTTTAAACCACGAGAAAATTTCCTGGAAAATGTATCTGCTTACTATCTCATTTTACATTATGGCATCGTAGAGTACAATCCTACCAGTGGTGACATTAAAAATTTGGTTCAGCACGTATGTAAAGTATAAAAAAAAATACTAGCATTGAAGTCAGTTCTTATCATCATGGAGTACGGGGTTGACATGCAGGGCTTTAAAAAGCCTGGTAACAATTTTATGCTTTAGGAGATAGCAATTCTTTAACTTCAGGAAGTTGATAAGCCTCAAGTATTTTTCTTCAAGCCAAAGTTAATGGCTTGAGCTATTCTATCATGGATTAAATTAGAAATCAGGTGATACGAACTACACAAAAATTGGTGATGTTCTTAAAAAAAATCTCCATGATGCAAATAAGACTTATGTAATTGGAGCATTAAAATAAAAGTTGCTTGACAAATTTAATTTTGGAGTTGATTATATGATTGATTATACAGAGTTTGAACTCTGAACATTAGCGGTAGTCCTCAGCATAATGGTGCGTATAGATCTGTATGTGCTGGCCACAATGTTGAACAAATAAAAAAATTCTACTGAATGATTCTGAAGAAGATGTATGTTTCTGAAAAACTTTTAAGACCGAGTTTCTAGAAGTTATGTCATAAATCAATGTATTAGATTTTACTATTATTATTATTATTTCTGTAGCCTTCTTCTCAAAACTAGTTTAAAATTAAGATATTATAAATCAACGATTCCTTTCAATAAAACATACACACAGTTGCATAATGTAGGACGTATATAAACAAATTTTAGCACAAAGCTGCTAAACTAATCACGCAACATCAAACGTGATAAATACGCGCTTATGCTGTATTTTTTTTTACCTTACCTATGTATCAGAACAACGATTATCAATATAAAAAAGTGCATGGACTTCGCTGGTTCAAGGGTAATTGTTTTATTTGAAAATGACAGCAGGACTTGTATGCTATAGCAAAAAATTCTTACCAAATTGTTGCTTATAAAGATAATACAGCTGTATATTTGGAACCTACCATAGAGTATGCTGTGATTAACATTTAGCACTATATCATGCCATCATGTCACATTTCTAGAATGGGATATTTAACAAAGGTACTAATGTTTGGTACTAATGAGGTACATAGAGGTTAACATAAAAAGAAATTTATCTCACTTATTGAAGCTTATAAACTTAAATTATTTCTGTGCTCTTTAGTGCAAAGTGACAGTGAATCAGACATGATATGTTTTACAGACGCACTTAATAGTTATAAAAAGAAAATTTTTAATATGCTTTCCAGTTGGGATATTGTTAATGGACATCATACTGCTAGTACTAATAGTGACTCTTGAACTTATAATAATGTAAATGGTTAAAGCGATGACTGTGTGTGTAACAAAGAAATTACTGCCTTTTTATAAGAGAATGAGAATTTATGTATAGCTTCAGTTATCATGTGACGATTGAGCAGACAACATAAAAAAACATGGGTCCATATATTAGCAAACCAAAATACAAGAGCCTCAGTGAGAAAGAGGAGGAGGACAGAAATAGCCACAAACCTCTTATAGAAAAGGACGTAAAGGAAACTTAACCGAAAGTCACGGGAAATTCATATTCTGATAATATTTTCTTTTATTCAAAGAAAGATGGATATAATGTATTAAAAACCAAGGGGTATAAAAGGTTCATGGAATCAACGGTAAGGAAAAAATTTTTTACACATGAGATAAGTGCCAAAAAACAGATAAACATGAGATGTATGTCGAAAAACATCACAAAATAACGAAGCACAACTTTTCACGTAACAAGGTGGTCACGAGACCTAGAGGAAAAATAAAGCTCTATAAGATTAATTATCTAACCTTGGATCCCATAATCCATTTATACCCCCTGGTTTACTTCTTAAAATTTTAGTTAATGCTCAACAAGCTCAGTAAAAAAAAACTTTAAAAAAAAACAGTAAAAAAAGTTTAACTATCGTGAGTACTAAAATAATGTTTTTTTTTTTTAAATTGCTTCTCAAGTTTTTTTTTTTACTTAACTACATAAATACACAAGAGCTTCGTTTTTTCTATTCTCTTGTTACCTGAAAATTTCTATTTCTTTTTTTTATGATGTTCTTTGACACACATCTTATGCTTAGTTCTTTGATTATTTTTTGGCAAACATCTTATTTTCCTATCTAATCCTTTCCTTTATTTTCTTTTATCATTTAATTTTTTTTAGCTCATTGTCTTTTTTTATGTCTATTTTAAGTTTAAAAAAATTTTCTTCTTATTTTTTATTTTATTACCTTTTTTTTTAATTTTTTTTTAAGTCATTTCCATTTTTTCATTCAATTTTGTTTTGCTTTATCTTTTTTCTGAATTCTATTTCCTAAGTGGA
>NW_019379930.1:123331-148229 GCF_000648655.2 Copidosoma floridanum
TGTTTTAATTTATTTATTTTATTAATTTTTTTTTTAATCATTTTTTTTCTTGAGCAACAGCAAATAAATCCTCTTGGTCTCATCGTCATTCTACTCCGTAGTGATGTTGGCCAAAACTGTGTAAAATGCTCGAGATCCTGATAAAAATTTGATTCAAACAAATAGTCAGATTATTAGTAAAAAAGTACGAGTATTAATAAGGGCGTTCAACGATCATGGCATTGGCTGAGGTTCTTGAGTTAGTTAAGCAGGCATGGAAAACCTCTTATGAGATAGGAAGCATCTGTGTTCTGGCAACTTTTTGTGGTGGGTGTCGGGGGCGTAGATTGTAAGGCGTGTGCGGCGTTGGCGTGTGTATCTTTGGTGGTGTGTACGGGGGACTCGTGCCCTGTGTCTTCACCAGTGTAAATGCATGGGCTGACTCTGCTTGTGCTCCTTGTTCTTCCTTTCTGCTACCACCGTGGGTGGCACTCTATTGTTCGATGTGGGCCAACAAAAACTAGCACCCGTCGTGTATAGAAGTAAGCGTCGGTTAAAACCTTTTTCTCAGATACGTGCACCACACTCTCACTAAACAAACACAGGGATACTTACGGATCGTTCTGGGTTGCGTGTGGTGGGTCCTTTGCGCGGGCGGGTGAAGCCGGACGATGAGGCCCAGGTAAGTCTGGGTAACCACATTTAATATGGCTGTACGCCTTATAAACAAAAAAGACGGAGTAAGCCGACTCATCTAGGCTTACTACCACTGAGGAGGCTATATGGTGGCACCTTAGTGCATTACGCCAGCCCGTTTTGTTGGGTTGTCTTCGCGGTCGTGGGACTGTACACCTGCTACTCGTCTTGATTTGATGACCGTTGTGTACCAACATATACATACATAACACACGAACACTATTCTTAGACTTGTTACTCAACGCTAGGGCAGTCTCAACGGTTAGGACTGAGGGAGAGTGGTGACTCCTGGCCGGCCCGAGCAAGTAGCGGTCCTCTCTGATAACAGATAGGGCCACTGCCCTGGTTTCAACCCTTTCCAAATACTTTTTTCTAGAAAAAAAGGTAGTGCTGGCTTTTGCGGGTCTGTACGACACTCACAAAGATGCCAAAGTAGCAAACGTCTATGCAAAACTTGTACCCCAGGCGGTAATCTCTCTGAGGCAATCTGCCGGCAGTTCCGATCCAGTGAAAGCCCGGGTGACTGTCGCAGGCCCCACGGATTCTGGGGGGGGGGGGGGGGCTCACAGAGACGTATCTCATGGCCATCAGGGACTGTTTAATGTTCCATGGCCCTTTCTAACGGACAAAGAATGAAGAGAAAGCCTGTCGAGCATAGGCACCAACGACACCGAGGACATCAACGTGTTAGTATTTAGCCACCAGACCCAGGAGAAGCTTGCCTTTTTAGAAGAAAGTGGTGCTAAGCTCAGAGTATAGCAACAGCAAGTGGCTCATAAAGTCCAATCAGCAACGAAAGATATTACAGAGACGCTACAATTAATCAACGATAAGTACGGCAACACAGCGAACGCTGTTAAGAATGGGCTCAAAGCCGCACTTAAACACCTTCAAGAGGCAGTGGTGCTAAGAAAAGACTTACTTTGTGAAATAAAAGTGTATGCAAGCACTTGGAAATTGTCTTTCAAATCCCTGCAGTGGAGGGAACAAAGGCTAGATAATTTCCAACAGCATGTACAGAAAAGAGCAATAAACACTGCCCTAAAGGAAATCAAACGAAGTAAAAGAAACAGGAGCCCATCGGACAGCCCTGAGAAATGCCAGTAAACCATGCCTCGAAAAAAAAAGAAAACAGGCAGTGGCAAACAAGAAGAAGTTTTCCTGAACGAAAAAACAAGCCAGAAGAAAAATTTGATGCGACAACAACAGTAGTAGTGAAGATGGCCGAAGGGCAGACCTTTGCAAAGGTGCTGAGGACGATGAAGGCGAACTTTGACCCTGGTAAGGCTAATGTGGCAATTCAAAGTGTTGTCACTACAAAAAAAGAAGACATTCTTATTAAGGCCAGGGGTGTAGATAATGCTACGGCATTCTCACAGCAAATTGAAAAGTCGGTAGCCTGACAGGGTACTGTTAAAATGAGCAACAAAAAAGTGACATTAGAGGTTCAAGACCTGAATGCTATTGTGGAGAGATATGAGGTCAAAAAGGCTTTCATTAGGACTTTTGGACTTAGGAGCCAGGAGCCAGAAGTAGCTCTCTTAAAGCCGAATGCCAGAGGACTGAGACTGGTGTTGATAAAGGTGGACGAAGCAACTGCCAGACAAGTAGAAGAGCAAGGCAGATTACGAATTGGCTTCGTAAGCTGCCGAATACGAAGAAGCATTAAAGTAACAACGTATTACGAATGCCAGGGATATGGACACGTCTCAGGCAACTGTAGAGAAAAAAACAGATCAAAGCCTTGCTTCCGGTGTGGAAGCTCAAACCACGGGAAGAAAGAGTGTCCAGGCCCAGCACGGTGCTTCCTTTCCCTAACGACGGACAACAAGCACAAAGCAGGCAGTGGGAGCTGCCCTTCATTCAAAAAAGCGCTCGAAGAGGCCAGGGGTATGGCCTAAGCAGGACGAAAATAAGGCAAAAAGGCCTTGAGTTGAAAGGCAGGCTAATGTGGACCCACGCTGCACTGGGTCCTTTTTACCTATTAGCAAGGGAAAGCATCAAGCTTGTAGTGATACTTGCTAGGTTAGCGGCCTACTATGGAGCGCTAGAAAGGGTGCTGGTCCTCAGGGACCCCGAGTCCTTTTTAGGACTTGAGAGCATTAGCACCTCTAGCAAATGATGGCGAGTTAGCTCGTTAATGCTGTGAAACGCGATGGTCTCCCTGGTGGCTCCACCCAGAAGTAATGCTAACGCGGTTTCGGGGTGGATCAAAAGCCACGTGGCATGGGGGGTAGGGTTTAGTGGGTATGAGTGGTCTATTAAAAAAATTCACCGAGTCCTACACTACCTTTGTCCCTGCGGTGTGCCTTAATGCATTTCCCCTCCCTCCAAAAAAAAAAAGAAAAAAAAAGAAACTACCAATATGACAACGACTACAACTACTCTTCTTTGTCAAAGACCGTACTGCTTGCAGCCTAGGTTGGTTAAGGAAGCTTTAAACTTACGGCATACTATTTGTCGTGTATAAAAGTAAGCGGTGGTTAAAACATATGAATATATGAAGCCAGATAATGAGGCTTAGATAATGCCAGCTAACCATATCTGACATGGCTACACATTTCATAAACAAGAAAGATGTTTTGGGCTGACTAATCTAGGCTAACTACTACTTAAGAGGCTGCATGGTAGAAATTTAGTGTATTTCTCATGCCAGCTTGCTTTAAAATGTTATTTTTACTGGTCATTTGCCTTGATTGTATGCTTGCTGCTCGTCGTGCTGAGGCCCTTCAAGTTTGCCTACATAAACATTTACTGTACACAAGCACTACGCGCACACTTTTTTCATAACGCCAGGGTAGCCTCCACACTAAGGAATAGTGTGACTCCTGGCTGGCCTGAACAAACAGCATTCTTCTGTGGGAACCGAGAAAAAGCTGCTGTCTTAATTTAAACCCTTTTCAAAACTTTGTTTTAGAAAAAAAAGTAAGTGTTGGCCTTTATGGGTTATGACGTCAGAAAAAAGTAATGACAAAATGAAGAACGTTGACGCAAAACTTGTTACCCAAAAAGGAATCCGCTGAAAGTTCCAGAAAAAGCCCAGGTGACTGTCACAGGCCTCACAAATTCTATGAAGAGCCACAAAGACATAAGTCTTAGTCAGCAGGGACTGTTGGATGTCCCATGGCCTTTATTAGATGAGGAATGACGAAGTCTTCCAAGTGTTATATATGTTATGTTACATGGTTATACATTAAAAGAAGTTGAGATTCATAATAAATTATGCAAGTTAATATGATGTAAGTGTAAGGTAATTAAATGTACTTAGATGAACTGCTACAACAGATACTTGTGCTAGTTGTGCAGGCAGACGTACGACTGGCGTAGTTTTGCCTGAACAAAAGTAATGAGGCCCCAAAAAAGCCGTGGTACTTTTCCGTAAGCTCGTATGAGCCCAAACGCTTGATAACATACATAACATCTCTCTTCTTTTTGGGTTAGCTTCAATACGCGGGAAACGACGCGACTTCGTATTAAGTTTAACACTTATTTATTTATTTTTATGTTTCTTAGAAAAGGTATCAGGGGCAATGTTGACCTTATAAGTAGATGGTAACAGTTGTTTGTCAATTATTTTCCGTATACGCTTTATATTATTGTTATTTTAGTTTGACAATAATACCTCATCACTAGAATTAAATTTTTCTTAATGCACGCTTCAATACAAATCTATTTGCGCACTTTGATTTGTTGCTACTACGCTTTTTGTTTGTATAGATCACAGCAATTCCCAGCGAGTACGCATTTCTCGTTTATACACAAGCCATGCTTTACTTTTGCCTGTTATTCAGTGGATACAGCTCTGATAGTCAGACAAAAGCAGATTACTTGTGTCTTGGCAGCTTTCTTCTTCATTTATTATGTATTTAACTTTATTTTCAAAAGTGCCTACAAAATTTTTAGCATCACCATTTGTCACTGGGTAGCAAGAAGGTGAGAAAGTGTGTTGAATACCGAGACTCTATACAAAATTTATATACTCGAAGCTAATAAATTGAGGTCTGTTGTCAGTAACTATGTGAATGTGTAGCCTGAATCTCACAAACAAAACTTTACACTTCTTGACCACTATATAAACCTTTGTATTCTGCTTGGAATCAAGTACCTCTGGTCACTTGGAATGTGCGTCGATAACAATCAAGTACATATTTCCTGAAAAAGGACCAAAAGTGTCCATATGAATGCGTGACCACGCTTTTTTTGACCAGGGCCATGGTGTAAGTATTGAGCCAGAATTATTTTGTTCTGACAAGCAGATAGTACAATTCTTTACAAATTTTTCAATGTTATTGTCAATTTCTGGCCACTTCGCATATCAGCGTGCTATTATTTTAGTTTCAACCAGGCCCATGTGTGATGCGTGCAGTTCTTTTAAGATAAATATTTCAATGATTTCTTGGATAATTATTCTATATCATCGGAAAAGACAATTGTTCTTTAAATTTATTTCATTCCTATTTTTTAGAAATGCCTTTTCGTCTCTGGCAACAGCAAGGTCAACTAGTTCTGACATAAAACATCATCTTTTCTAAGACTCTACCTCGTAATGTTTCTCTTTGGATTACATCAAAATTGATTACATCCATACCATCTTCTATATGATAACATGGACTAAAATCAGTATTCAATATATCAATATTATCCTTGATAGACAACAATGAAAGTGCATCGCAATATCCATTTTCTGGCGATCGAGGGTACTTGATTCTATACGTAAATCCCGACAGAAAGTAAGCCCAATGCTGTAATCTGCCAGATGCCGTAAGTGAAATGCCATTTTTTGGTTCAAACAGGTACTGTAAGGGTTTGTGGTTGGTACGTAATGTTAATTCACGGGTATAAATAAAATCATAAAATTTTTTTAAACGAAAAACGATCACGCATGTCTCTTTGACAATGACCAATTGGTTAAATTCTTTCTTCAGTATTTTCTTCGATACAAAAGCTATTGGCTGCTTTAAACCGTCTTCGTTAACGTAAGATAAAATAGCTGATAGTTCATATGCAAATGCTTTGCAAGCTAAGACTTTTTTTTTTATGTGGATCGAAATGTGCTAACATTCGGGGTAATTTCAGCTTATTTTAAACCTTTTCAAATGCTTTTTGACATGACTTAGTCCAATTAAATTCTTTGCCATTCGCGCAGTCGTACGAAGATTGTAAGTTAACTGCTCTGTCTTTCGAAAATCTTGAATACAAATTTATCAAACCAATGCAACCCGTCGCGATCGATAACGGAGCCCAAAACCTCTATTCTATTCTTTATAAATTCGCTATTCTTTATTCAATCGTAAATTACTTTCCACTAATATTACGCACACCCTTTCGAGACTTTCAACGTGTTCAATTGTATTACGTTTGGTAAAATATGTATTATCCAGGTGTACAATCACTCCTGGAATGCCTGCTTAACATTTGTCAGATTCCTGTAAAAAAATGCCTGGTCCTGGTGCTGTACCTTAAGCTAGTTTTGTTTACCATATTATTATTATTATTTTTTTTTAAGTCACACCTTGAAAATAAATTTTTTCTTGTTCTATGTACCCTCAGTAACAAGGGAAAAACGTGTACATGCACTTTGGGCTTTGTGACACCGTTTTTCATGGCACAGGAGATTATGATACTCATTTTTCGGAAAATTCTATGTTAGCAAGGATTTGTACTGCTTCATTAAACCAGCTCCTCGTTTTAATTCTGTTTAGCATTAAGAGTCTTTTTTTGTTAGAAATCTGTCTTAATAATCAAACTTGATTTTATTCCACCACAGAACACAATTTTGAAGAAAGTAACGCTAATAATATAGTTTTCAACTGAAAAAAATGCAAATGTCTTCCATTGCACTCCCGTTAAAATAACATTACTACAATATTTCATATTGATACTTCATTATCTTGCATTTCATATTAAACATTACTTTAAAAGTATTATCATAAACAACTACAGATTATGAATATTTCATCCATCCGACACCACAGTCATTTCCTTGTAGTCCAGTAATTGAAGCACGAAAAACTAGTGAATAAAAAAATTTCTGCCCCCTGGAAAGAAATCGTTTTAATCGCTTCCAGAAATAGTCAAATTATTCAAAAAAAAGTTTTTGTCTAACAAAAGCGCCAACTTCAATGGATGATAAGCAAATGTTCGAAGCAAATAAGTGTTTCTTACGATTGTTGAATAATTATTGAATTTTAAGACAACGAAATATGTTCTTTTATCTTACAGGTACTATTTTGATATCATTTTCAAATTGTTTATACACACAGATGAATATATATTCCAATAATTTATATGTACTTATACTTTAACGTTTGTAAGTGGTAGAAGAATAATCAATGATATTCATTAATGCACCAATGGTCATGCCTACAAAGAGTTAACTAAAAAAAATCACTTTCGTAAAAAATTTAATACAATATTGATTTACTAATGATTTTCTCACAAAAATTTTTGCTATTTCAAAAATTGAAAAATTATCAAACAGTCGTAAAAAACGCTGATTTGCTTACAATTTTTGTTAAGAGTATCGTATCCGAATCATTTTTTGCTTAAAACACGTAGAAAACTACTTATTTTTGTAAGAAATTGATTGGGTTTTACTATATCTAAAACCAACAAAGGTGTGAGCATTTATTTTACTTTTTTAAGTTTTTTTATATTCTTGATGAAAAACCGTAAGAATTGTGGGTCTAATTTATTTTTTCGCTCTGGGCAAGCTAATCAATTTTTGAATCAACAATTTTACTGTGACATTTTTTTTAACGAACAAAAAGCTTGTGCATGGTTGAATATGCTTATTATAGTTTCTCAATACCAAATTTTCAACTATTTTTATTAATAAATAAAATGACTGTAGTGTCTGATTAATAAATAATTTATAATCTGTACTTATTTATTATAATACTTTGATGTTATGTATAGTATTTAATATAAGATAATAAAGTATCAACATAAAATTTTGGAGTAATTTTTTTTTAACTGAAAAACAATGGAAGCCATTTACATATTTTTGAGTCAAAGCGAAATTGTTAGCGTCACTTTTTTAATAACTGTGTTCTGTTGTAGAATTAAGTCAAGTTTAATTATCAAAACAGATTGCTTACAAAAAAAACTTGACGCTATAGAGAATTAAGACGAGAAGCTGGTTTAATGAAGCAGTTCAAGTCTTTGCTCACATTGAAATTTCCAAAACATGAGTATTATAATCTTCTGTGCTACGAAAAACCGTGTCACAAAGCCTAAAGTGCATGTACACGATTCTTTCCTTGTTACTAAGGGTACATAGAACAAGAAAAAATGTTTTTTAAAGGTGTGCCTCAAAAAACAATTTAATTTTTTTCGGGATGCGTAAAGGCAAATTTGGATTGGATTTTCTTTCATGCATGTAACAAATCCAATTGCGAAAAATATTTTCTGCCTTCTAATGCTGTGAATTTAGTATCTATTTTATGTAGAGGGCATTTTTTAATAATCATATGGGGATTAATTGTCATTTCAAAGTCCCCGTATACACGCACTTTGCCGTTGATTTTGATGATGGGTGCTATTGGGGTAGCCCATTTGCTAGTCCGTACGCGTTTAAGGTGATCTAATCTAACCAATCTATTAATTTCTTCTTTTATTAACGGCTCGAATGCATGTGCCACATATCTGGCTTTAAGGGAAATTGGTGTGACGCTATTTTTCATGAAAAACATTACTTTTTCTTTATTACATGCGCCCGGTAACTAATCGAATAATAATTCATAACTGTTTACTATGCGTTGCTTAACATTTGTATTGTCGATTTTAAAGCATTTGTTTATTTTACTTTATTTAGTAATCAAAGTCTCTAATGGCTTGCATCCTAAAATCATTAACCATTGCCTACCGAATAATTGTGACCTTAATCCTGCCATAACATAGCAATTAAATTTTCTAGGTATTCTAAAAAAAGTAACCTTAAGATCTCTTTATGCACCAACAATATTAAAAATTCTTCCATTATAACCGCGCAACGCATTATTTGTCCTTTTAATTTGGGATTTAGAAAAATATTCGAATTCACTCTGAAATCACTGTATAGTATGCTCGTGTGTCCAATTTTATGGACAAAGATGAATCATTGATATTTACTTTGAAAAGGTAAACATAGCAATTCTTTTGTTATGAATTCAGATGAAAAGACTTTGTTTTTAAGAGTTCGTCAAAGTCATTATAGTAGAAATTCCTTTCCGATGATGTAGTTTCTTTGTCGTGCTGTTTACTACTGCTGTTGTTCGCGTCCTGGCCTTCGTCTTCGTTATTGTCTCGTTTGTCTATGTACTTGACTACTGGTTTCGAAGCTTTTATTCGATTGACTGATTGTAATTGCCTTTTTTTCTGGCAGTCATTACGTATTAGGTGTCTGAAACGACCCTCGTTAGACTTATTATTTGCCTTGACACAACAATAACACTTGATTTCCCTTCAAGTGCTGAGTGTATTTCGACCACTATGACCATACTTTACGGGTTCCTTATTTCGTTTTTGAGAGTTACATTTAAACATCTTATTTTGCGAACTGTTTTCATCCAACGTCTATATTGAACTCAAAGCATTTCTCACAGCCATTTTTCTGTCTCGTGCTTCTTTTAAAGCTATATTTAAAGTTAATTTTGCTACTTTAAATAAAGTTACTCTAGTATCTTGATCCTTGATTCCACAAACGAACTGATCTCTGCACGTCAACGCTTAGTCCACAAAATTATAATATAATAATTGCTTTTCAAGCCTTCCTGCGAACTCAGGCACTCTTTCGTGCGTTTCTTGCTTAGTTATGTCAAACTTGCAACGTTCCATAACTTTTGATGGCTTTGGTGCTAAATGCTCAGTCATGATTTTTACAAGCTTGTGTCATAAGTCTTTCTGACCGGCTTACTTGGCGTGCATATGTTTTTTACCAGCTTGTAAGCATTCTCGTCCAATCTTGTTAATAAAACAGCAGCAGTATTTTCATCATTTGTTACTTTTGCATTGAACGTTATTTCTAGTCGCTCGACAAAGGTCTCCTAGTTATCTTTGTCGAGAACAAATTCCAATTTTACTGCTTATGCTTGCTCCATCACCCCTATGTATGTATTTACCTCGTTTTTCGATCTTCCCATTGACATCTCTACTGTAGTTGTTACTTTATCGGCTTCTTGATTTACCTTAACGTTCTGCTATTTTACCGCTTTTGCCAGCAGTCTACGAAAGTTATCATGCCTTAAATCACCGTCACCACTTATTTTTTACACTTAATATACTCAACGCTTGTTCTTTATTCAAGTTATAAACCCACCCCAATTTTATTTTAGAGTCCCTGCTTTGCTGTTCAGAACTATTACTACTATCTTTATTGTCTATTAAAAATCGATTTACTTACACTTTGGCACACAAATCTCTACCAATTCTGTGATATTAAGTTTTAAATTTCACAAATTGTCAGTTGTATCCTTCGAATTCAGTACGGTTGACTTATTTTAAGATTATGCCATCACACGCGGTAACACCAATTTTTTCTCTTCACCAATGTTATATACGTTATTTTATACAGTTATTTATAATAAAGAGTTAGGGTTTCTTATAAATTATACAAGTTAATATGATGTAAAAGTAAAGTAATTCAATAAACTTAGAAGAATTGCTTCAACAGATACTTGTGCTTGGTGTGCAGGTAGGCGTACAACTAGCGTAGCTTTGGGTGTAAAATAGTAACGAGGCCCCAAAAACGCCTTGATACTTTTTCACGAGCTAGTATGAGCCCACTCGCTTATTGACATACATCACATCAAGTATTGTCAGCAACGTGAGTGAGGGATCTAACATTACTGTCCATAGCAATTAGACAGAAGAAGAGCTTGACTGTATAAAAAGTAATAATGTTGATCTAAAAGCGAAGTAGAACTGGAAGACTGATCGAGTTTAGTCTGAAACAATAAAAATTCAAAAGAAGCTTAAAACGATTCAAAAAAAGTGTGGAAGCATGGCAAATGTTGTCAAAAGTGGCCTTTAAACTTTTCGTAACCATCTTAAATCAGCTGTTGTTATAAGAGAAGAACTAAGTATTAAAAAAGAAAACTATAGTACTCAGTGAACGAAGAGTTTTGCACTTCTGCAATACAGAGTAAAGTGATCATTTTCGTCAGCAGATGCAGAAGAAACTCTCAACACTGACCTTCAGAATACAATACAGACGAAGCGAAACGGAAGCCCCTTCACAAAGCTCTGAAAAATAGCAAAGAGCAGTGCCTTTTGAAAAAAAGAGAACTAGCGATGGCGAGTGGAATAAGGTTTTTTTAATTTTTGCAGTGCCCAAAAAAAAACTTTGACCTGATGGCAAGAGTCCTAGTAAAAGTTGGGGAAGGACAACTTCTTAAGAAAATAAAGGCAAGATTCAACCCTGAAAATTCTGGTGCAGTGGTTCAGAGTGTTTTTTTAACCAACAAAGAAGACTTGATTTTTAAAGCAAAAGGAGTTAAGGGTGTCAAAAAATTTTCTACAAATGTGGAAGTGTCAGTAGCGGGCCAAGGGACTGTGGTTACTTCTGCATAAGTAGTGACACTGAAGATCTAAGATTTGGACAGTATTGTCGAAGAAAAAGAAATAAAAGAATTCATTAAGAAGATTATTAGAATCCAAAACTAAGACTTGCAGGATAAACTTCTTTAAGCAAACGACAGAAAGCAAAGAATCGCATTGGTAATTCCTAACACAGCAGTTGCCAAGGAAGTTGAGCGTATAGGCTGAGTAAAGATTAGGTTGGTCTTCGGTCATGATTGAAGAAGGGGAGAGGTAACAAGGTGTTACAAATGTCTTGGACATGGTAACTTATTCCATAACAGTAAAGACAAGGACCAATTGAAGCCGAAATTTGAGTGTGGAAGCTGCAATACTCGGAGGAGTAAAACTGTAGTAGTACAGTATGGTGTTTTTTGTGTAAGACAGGGGAAGCAAAGCACGAAACCGGATGTAAAAGCTGCTCAGTCTCCAGACAAGTGCTAGAAGAAGCCAGCCAAAGATCCTAAGTGGAACAAATGTAATGAGATTTAATTTATTAGGAGAGTGTTAGCTCATGTAGAACCACGCTGCACTAAGTCTACGTCCCTTTTCAGCTAGGGTACGCAAGAATATTGTAGAGTTTGCAAGAAATACACCTTACTAAGGAGAGCTCGACACGGGTGTTGATTCTTGGAAATCTTAAGTCCTTTTCAGGACTAGAGAGAAACAGCGTCTCAAGCAGTGGTAGTGGGTTGGCTTACTGATGCTGTGGGATACAGTGTTCTTTTTTGTGGCTCTACTCAGACGTAATGCTTACACGATTTTAGGGTGGAACTCGAGCAACTTGGAATGAGGGGGGGCAGTTCTGAGTGAAAATTAGTGGTTTAATTAAAAAAAATCCACTGAGTCCCACACTATCACTGTCTCTGCAGTGTGCTTGAATGCATTTTTTCTTTCCCAAAAAAAAAAAAAAACTAATATTACTACTCCTTCAAGTACTACTATTTCTTTAACTCTTACTTTTTTTTTTTATTGTCATGCATAACTTTGTTAAAAACTGTCTTGCTTGCAGCCTTTATAAGGTGAGAGCCTCTTTTATAAACATTGCTTTTAACTTTTTTTTCTACTTTATCCTCTAAACACTCACACACGAACACTGACACTAACACACTTGAGAGCTTTTTACGGCTATGGCTATTGGCAGGGTCCTAGTGGCTTAAGAAAATTAGATAGGGGTGAAATATCACAGTTTATTTTTAGACTGTAATATGTCATACCTTACTTACATTCTGTTAGTAGCAAGGAACGTCAGTATTATTACTGTTACATGGAACAGTCACTTAACAAATACGCCTTACAAATCCCAGCTTTATTCTAATTTATCATAGGTCCTAGGGTAAAGAAATGATCACAGCTAATGGACATATTAAAACGGACTTCGCATAGAAGTGATGTGTTATTACTTACGCTTGTTTATAATAATTTGTCTTATTTATCAGGAACATGGCAGGTAATACTGATCATCCTTAATTGGCGGCTGTGTTTGCCCACTTAATAGTTTACTGTTCCAGTGTTGTTTTAAATGCTTGTGTAGAACGCAAAATGTTTTTATTGCCCTACGGTTAGATTAAAGGCTGTTGGTGCACTTTCTCATGCTAACAAGAATATTCATCAAATAATTTGTAAAAACTAAAACAAAATCTTTTTTATTTACTTGAAAAAAAAGACTGCGATAAAACACAAGAATTAAAAAAATTATACTTTTGAGAAAAGTTAAAAAATAACAATGAAAATAATTAAAGAAAATATCGAGGACAAAAAAAATTATTATTTTTTAAGTAAGGACAAGATAATCTGTTACTTTCCTTAACGCAATATAAAACATCTTTAAAAAATCTTGAAACTCCCATTATAAAAATGGGTGATTTTGTCTTCTTGGATTGATCAGAGCCATAAGGGCTCTTTCTTGCTTTCACTACTTTGGCGACAGTGTTGTTTGCACCTTCTAGTTTCACTCGCATACCCCTGAGTACCTGTTTGTGCCTAAACTAAGCAAATATCTTGGCTAGTCACACGACGAAAGAAAGAATAGGTAGAAAAAAATTATTAAGTTGCATCAGGAAAACCAAGAAATGGATAAGAAAATGAAGGGAGACGGAATTGTAACTAATGTTCGTATAAGGAAACATTGTTAGATGCTGTCGCTGTAAATAAAACACAATAACTTGTCGTCTTAGATGCCTATCTTTTTTTTATTTTAAATATAAAGTTCTTCTTTATTAATAAGATAACTCAATTTCTCTTCATAATAGTGAATAACCTGAATAAGGGATTAAACATAAATATTAAGAAAGGTATGTTATTCATGATGACACATTTTCTAATTTGTGTTTAAAAAAGTAAGACAGAGAGCCTACTCAAAACATTTCAAAAATTTCTAAAATCAGAGGACTCAAATATACTAACTCGTCTTATCTGGACAACTTTCGACGAAGGAAAATTAATAAAGTGTGTTCTTTAATGCAAACGTAGTTACAAACGACAGCAAAAAAATGTGATCGTGACTGAAAAATCTAAAAACACAGACAAAAAGTGGTTCCAAAAATAGCTTGAAATTAGCCCGTTTTTGCAACCTTGAGAATCGTCCCAAATTTTTCATCAAATCGTTGTTTATTGTTTAAACATTTACCTGGTGAATTTTTAAAAGAAGATCAGCTTTGGTTACTTAGATATAGGAGGTAAAAGATATTGAAATATTACTAATAACCGTATAAATGAGGTTGGCAGTGAGTCTCACAAAATAAAAAGTGTTTTCGCGTAGCTTACCAAACCTATATTATTCAGTTTTTTGGGTTGCTGATTCCAAATCCAAGGTCAGATGACCTTCTTAACGGATAATTCACTGTCATTTAAAGGTCAAATCTGAATGATACGTAAAAAACTCTGAAATCACTTCCAGATAAGTTTTTATAGTCACTGATCACGCATCTAAAGTCAGGTGTGCAAAATTCAATATGCCTAGTCAATAATTTGATTTGGAAATAATCAAGATATTGTTTTAACGTCATAAACTACAAAACTTTCTTTTTCTATAGTTATAGAGACATTCAATATATCTGGGTTAGAAACCCTTATGACATTATATTGACCGTATCCCAAGTACCATATATTAGTAGCAATGTGGCTGCAGCATCCAACTGTCCGTAAACCACTCTCACATGTGCAAAAATATTTGACGATAGCCAGTCTACCTCTCTTAGCTTGATTGACAAGTACAAAAATGTAATGTTTTTTTCCACTTCTATAGCGAGATTTCATATGTGCTTTCACGAGCAGTGGATTGATACCGTAATGCCATACTTAGAAAAATCCAAGCCTGCAGTTCTATGTCTTGCATTAGGATTGAATTTTTTTTCTAAAAATATGTCTTTCACCACATGTTTGGCGTAGTATGACATGGCATTTTTTAATTGATAAGGGCCTAGGCAAACTTCATACAAACTGTCCAATAAAAGCTGAGGAAACTGCATTAGCGAATTATTTTCTTTTTATCCAAAGAAGTAAAAGCAGTGTCATGGAATAAAACTCTCTGTTGAAAAAGATCAGGATCAGTGACAACTATTTTCAATTTATTCGGTACATTCAATCTTGATTTCATAGTTTCCCCATAACATTTTCATATTCATCATCAGATAAAACTGGTTTGTTAAATAAATTAAGTAACACGCAAGCAATTAACAGGTAATTAAAGTCATAGGACAGTGTGGCATTATGAGCTGATACAGCAAACAACTCAAATTTTTTTTAAGTCGCCCAAATACTTGCTTAATTATCAACCGCACCTTGGTAAAAAACCTGGCTAGATTAGCTTAATACGTATCGCGTTCTCCAGTTCCAGGAATAAATGCTCTAAGCTTTTTTCATCTTTTAAAAAGTCCATTCAATCTCTAAAGCCACAATTGACTAAGACAACATCATTTTTATGAAGCATGGATAATAGCTCATCATATCTTTGAAAGCAACCATTAAAAATCTGTGCATCGTTATGGTTCGCATTAGAAGGACACAAGACAAATAGTATAGATCCGTTTGGCGTGCATCCCACCATGGGTTTAACAAGTGGCAATTTCTTTTGCTCACTCCACAACTGCTTTTAACCAGCGAAGTTTTTTGATTTTTGAGCTATCCGATAAATAACATCAAAAATAATACAGCCCTTATCTTCAGGTAAATCGAACAATTTTTTTGACAATGGAGTATTATTAACTATTATGGTCTCACGATTGGAAAAGTTTAGGAAGTAAGGAACCAAACTATGAATTAAATAATTTCTTGCTTTTTCTAAATGGTTAGAAATTAATGAAATACTTTGGTATCCGAAGATATGAGCTAATTGCTCATATGAAAGTGCAGTACGAATTTTACCCAAAAGAATAGTTATGTCTTTTCATTCACAGTTCTTAGTAAATTCACATATTTTGTTGAATTTATATTTTTCAAATCCGAAAAAAGGCTTAAAAGGCCCATCTTCCATAGTCTCAAGTGTATTGATATCAAATGTACTACTCACATTTGTATTTTGGTTCTGATAGTATTCAAACATGATATCACTTAAAAACTGTTGCTTCGTTGGTGATACTTCTTCAAATATTTGTTTAACTAAAGGCCAATAATCGACATCATTGAAATGTTCAAAGCACATACGGGCATTAGGCTCAACAAAGAAGTTAAAATTCATTAAAAGGAGCTTATATTTATTGTTAGGAACAGAAATTAATTTTGATGCATTCTTACACCCAAATGAACATCGATTATGTGAGCTTAAGCCTTTTCTGTAAATGGACAGATCTGCCAACGTAGAGTAAGCTTGAATGCCAGGATTTCTTTGATTCTTTGAACACAGTCGTAGCACAGTCTGCATATTTTACTGTCAAAGAAATTGTTTCTATAGCTTTCAGTTTTTGTTTTCTAGCATTATAAATTTATATGTTCTCCAATTATTGGTAGTTGATAAATTTTGATTGTTGACACAAAAAAAATCTTCATCCTTTGATTTCTTTTTCTAGCTCATAGCCAAGACATGTCAAAGAGTAAGGCATTTTTCAAAATGAATCGAAGACTGCGAATAATGTAAAAACATATTATAAAGATAAATTGGAAGGATGATTAGCTAATTACAATAAAAAGATAAGAGTCTTTTACTATAGTATCTGTACATATAGTTAATACTTATTAGTGATATAATTTATACATGTTAACAGGTTGGCTATAATTACTTAAACAATGTATCTTAGAAGCCCATAAGATTAACTCTCATATAAAAAAAGATTATGGATCTTAATAAATACACATTTTTGTGTAAAATTATCCTCAAAGTCAGATATAGAGAAGCTGAGACTCAAATCACCTAAAACTCTAGTTATTGACTTCAACTCAAAAGGATTGTAAATATAAAACAGTAAGGTCTGTATACAGAAAATTAAAGTGGTGACTATATGAATGTCTATGAATGTCAATGATAAAATAAAGTCCTGTACACAAAAAATCAACGAGACACATTCCTCAACCAACATGATATTAATAATAAATTAAGTTTATCTTGAGCTGTAATAATTGCAATCGTTTGCTTTCAATGAATCTATAATTAATTTTGAATTTGTATTATGTACTATACGCAAATGCGAAAGTTGCAGCCATGAGAATCAGTGTTGGAATCTAGTGTATTCTAGATTTGGAAATTTCATTCAGATTTGACCTTCAAATGACAGTGAACCATCCGTTAAGAAGGTCATCTGACCTCGGATTCGGAATCAGCAACCCAAAAAACTGAATAATATAGGTTTGGTAAGCTACGCGAAAACACTTTTTATTTTGTAAGACTCACTGCCAACCTCATTTATACGGTTGTTAGTAATATTTCAATATCTTCTACCTCCTGTATCTAAGTAACCAAAGCTGATCTTCTTTTAAAAATTTACCAGGTGAATGTTTAAACAATAAACAACGATTTGATGAACAATTTGGAACGATTCTCAAGGTTGCAAAAACGGGCTAATTTCAAGCTATTTTTGAAACCACTTTTTGTCTGTGATTTTAGATTTTTCAGTCACAATCCCTTTTTTTTTTTTTTTTTGTGAGACTCACTGTCAACCTGATTTACACGGTCATTAGTAATATTTTAATATTTTTTACCTAGGAATCAAAGCTGATCTCCTCCTTAAAATTTACCAGGTGCATATTCAAACGATAAACAATGATTTAATAAACAATTTGGGACGATTCTAGAGGTTACAAAAACGGGCTATTTTTGGAGTCACTCTGTGAATTAAAAAAAAACTAAGAAGCATGGTATGGTAATAGTAAAAACCCTTTATAACATAAGGGGAAAATAAATTATTTCCCTGCCCAGTAAGGATTGTGATCAGATTGCCTTGTCTGGTAAGCTCACCTCTTGGCCACTGATAAGTTTATGCACTGTGCACAGTTGGATATGCTAACACTACGTTTTTCGTAGTTGTAACAGGATTTTTACGTCGTGTTACGTATGGTATTCCTACTTGCCATGATGACTAGTCATCCAGGAGCTGCCAAGCTCTTGTCATTTGTTTGCACTTCTTTAGGAATGGTGGAACAATTTAACGCAGGTGGGAGTACTGCTTCGTGTTAATCATCGGTGTGTGTAGGATAGAAGTCAACAGTCCTCAGTCCCTTGCCGTAGGATTGGAATTGTGCGATTCAAGGCAGGATATATATAGAAATGCGATCTTAGTAAGTCATATCAAACCCTCTTAGAGGAGAATAGTAAGGAATTCACAGGCTTTGCTATACCTGGTAAAGAATTATGTCAATATGTGTGTATGTCCACTGTAATCGCAAATGTTGCAGCTAAATTTAAGACTATTATAAATCATGTTATCAAACCAGAATGGTAACCACACGTAAACACGTATGTAGACGATATTATAGCTGTCAGAGAAAAGTCTGAGAACCACCTTAAGTAGTAGAGGATTGTTTTAATAGCATTGAAGTAGGTTAATTTCGTTATCAATCGTCAGTAGTCAGATGTTTGATGTAGAAAGTTGAAGTACCTTGGATACAGTGTTAACGAGTAAAGTCTTCAGATGGATCTTGATAGAGTCAAGCTGATATTGAAGTAAGCTTAACCCACTATCCTCATTAATAGAAATAATAAGATGAGATTTTAGATTTATCTCTTATCTCACTGAAAAAACAATTTTCCCTAATGAAACTGATGTCGAAGGACGTAAAGTAGCAATAGACCAACAAACAGCTTAAAGCATTTAAAAGCCTCAAACCAGCCCTAACTGAGGCATCCATCTTATCAAGGCCATATTTTTTAAAACTATATGTTTTTAAAATAGATGACAGTGATAACGCTGTGGTTGCAAACTCATACAGAAATTCAGTGGCAAAAAACACTTGATCTGCTACGTCAGCCACAAACATAAAAAGCCAGAACAAAGGTTTATGTCGATAGAAAAGGAGTATTTAGCTAGATTGTGGGCTTTGGACAAATTGAGGTGGTTACTTATAATAAAATGGTGTCATGGTAGATACTGAGCACAATAGTCTGCTAAGGCACGATCATTTAAGAAATCTTGGTTCCACATAAATTTTCAAACAAAAAAGATGAGAGCAGGGCCTTTTTTTCACAAACCCAATCTTATCATCAGTAAAACTATAGATGACCTCGACAAATAAAAAGTCATTACACTGGTATGACAAAGAAATAGAGGAAATGTCCATCTCGCCAATTACTACTACTACTACTTCTACTACTACTACTACTACTACTACTACTACTACTACTACTACTACTACTACTACTACTACTACTACTACTACTACTACTACTACTACTACTACTACGAACCCACTTATTTCCAAGATGTAGTTCAGTTTGTCCGTCAGTGTCAAGATTGTTGGTACATAAATGTACAATAGTGGGTAAAAAGCAGCATTATTTGAGTTAGAAGATAGCTTAATGCAACAAAATTGCGTGCTTTCCTCAGAAAATCAGGGATTCGTAGTGAAACTTGGGTTCAAATTCGTTAACCCCTGCACCGTTACTCAGTTTCTCTCAGATGTAGTTGAAGACGTTACGGAGAACGTCTCAGTAAAATTATTGAAAACTCGTTTTAACGACCACAAGCAATAAAATCCTTTACGCCAAATTATCAACATTGAATTTAAAGTAAGATATATCCCTGCAGATCTCAACCATAAAAAGATGGTGAGTCGTGTGTTAGCTAATTAAACGCAAGGCTTCGGCAGTCATAATGAGAAGGGGGCATGGCCCAAGTCTGGATTACCTTTATCTCGAGCAGAATGAAGCAAATACAAGAAAACTCAGCATGGTTGCTCATATGGCGTGGATGGCTATTCAACCAAAGCCAACAGTAGAGCGGTTGCAGCTAACCTGGGTAATGGCTGGTCAAGACAGCCCATTACAAGGTTTCAGACCTAAGGAAATACTAATCCATGAGGTGACATGCGGGCCACCCACACAGTCAAGGAAGGCCAATTATGCTCCACCACCAGAGTATAATCTGTCACTACTCATTTCTACCGTGGCCACTACGCATGGTGACCACAAGTCTCCTGCCTTGAATTGCACGAGCCTTGAATTTATCTAAGATTTCCCTTATAAATCGTATGGGGTAAGCATTTTTTCGTATCATTTCGTTAAGTTTTTGGTATTTTACACAAGTTTTTTCTTTGACTTTGGCGCAAAAAACGGACAGCAACATGACAAGCTTTCAGACTCTTTCAGAATATTTTCATTCAACAACTAATCTGTCTTATCGTACGTAATCTGTAGGACTTTAGGGCCATGCCGTAGAGGAAGTAATGTAATTGGAAGATAATCTTATACATTGATACTGTGTTTGGCTGCGGTAGTGATACTAAGATTTTCTGGGTATGGGACTATTAGATCGTCAAGGATTTTCACCAGCTCTTGCTTCTCAGAAAGAGCCATCGTTATAAACTGTCCTACAATGGTGATTGCTGCTAAGCATATCTGGTCACATTCTTCCTCCTGTCATTTTAGCCAGGGGCTTGTAAAATTATATCATACACTTTTACCGTTGGTTTACGATAAAATTAACAGTTTTCAGACAATTCATTGCAAAAATGGCTCCGTACTCCAACTTGTCTAATAATCTCAACATCAACGTGATTGTAGTTTGTTTGATGGTTAACGAGACGCTTTCATGGCTATTATCTTGCTGTTGGCAACAAAAATCGTAGTACGACAGGGCTGGGGACTTTTGAATTGCTTACTGATTTCTCTTCCCAGACAAAAGTGTACTGCATCGCTATCCACAAAGGTTTGTGCACTAATACCTGCGGCATTGAATGATAAGTAGTGACGTGGTTACTATGTTAGTTCTAAGATCTCTATCACATTTTCATATTATTATGTCTTCTACTTAAGTGCTTAACCCATGGTTGATACTACGTCCTTAGGCAATAGTAGGAAGCTTGGTTCTGGCAACGCCTCCCATACATTACTTTACATATGGGTGTTTTTCCCACTTCACCACTTCACCACTTCACCACTTTCTTGGCCTTTTCTGTACCCGCAGTTGGTCATGACACCATTTTTTTATTACTTCGATTGCTCAATGTATTATAAAGGTAGAAGAACTATTACCCAATAATTTTGAAATATTGACGAAATCCCTTTTAAACGTTTTCCTAGACGATACACTGACTGACTACTGTACCCTTGTACATCGCATATTTTCCCTAGTAGCCATGTTGAAAATATCAGTACCATAAGTCTTATAGGTTAACAAACTTTAAAAAGTCATTATCATTTTTTGTGGTTAGCTGCCTTGATTACTGTCACCTCTGATTTATTTGGTGTCACGTCTTGTTCTACCCACTAGTAAGGTGGCTAATTTCTACTGCCACCCTCTCTAGCATTTTCTCGTCTCACCGTGTTACACTTTAAGCACTTTTAGTATTCGTCCCCTACCTTGCCGTACTAAGTACAGTATTCATGGTAGAGGTAATCATTATGCCAGGGTCCAACGTTATGGCAAACAAAGCACGATTGATCCTTGTTTTTCAAATACTCATTTTTACTAGGATTATTCTTTTTGTTGCCTGTTGACTTGTCAACTTGATTTTTTTACTTAGAAGCTCAGGTATTTAGAGCATTCTGACGCCATGTCATAGCATCCTGCTTTTCTAGCATTATCCCTTATAATAAAGCTATTATCTTATCTAGTTGCTATCAAACACTTTCATGCTGCCCTAATATTTTATCTTCAACCAATGGAGTATTGGCCGTACTCGTCAATGCTTTTATTAGCTATAACCTAGCATAATTTTAGATGCAAGGTGTAAGATCACGTGCTACTGAAGCTGCTTTTTTCAATGCAGTCTGCTTTCGAAGAACGAATGATGTCTCTGCAAACAAACAGTCCTTGGTTGAAAGAAATAAGCGGTATTCTTTGTACTTCTGCTGCACAGAAAAAAATTTTTTTATAAAACAACTTGTGGCTTGGATAAAATTACTACGTAAAATCAAGTCAAGTTACTACATTCATGGTGATACTACAAAAATTCTTGTAGCTGGGCTGAATTTTTTGTTAATTTACTATATTCATTATTGAATACTCATCTGACCTATGTTTAATAAAGTATATTTTACTACAAGGCTTGTAAATTTGTTTTTTAGCAGACTCCTCATTCTTTTATATAAGCATAGTTATTTAACAACTCTTGTTGTAAAATTTCATTACTCTTCGTATATTACTCAGTGCATATGTACAACATATAGATATCAGACTAGTGATGGTATATCAATAGGAAGACATCTTAAAACAAGACAAACACGTTTATTGTGAAAACTTCGTTTTAATTTAACAATCAATGATTTTAAGAAAAAAAACAACTATTGTTACTTTAAAGTGACGTTGTGTTTGAATAGTGTATGACTTAAGCGTGACACCAAAAAATTTATAAGTTCGGTATATATCTGGGATAAGTGATGCATCATAAGCTTTCAGCCAAACATTGCATAACTTAATCCATGGAAAAGCTGGATTATTAACTCTTGCAAGTCAACTGTGTAAAACTGTCTCAAGGAAGATATTCGTTTAGGGCTCAATCAAAACTTCCCGCTTATTATTTGAATTGTTTGCTCTAAAAACTGTGCCAAGAATATAAGAAACTATAGAAAAAACAAAGTACACATTCCATGAAATCAGTACAATTTTTAATTTAATTCAGAAACTAACTATTCAAGTGCTGACCGAAACTTTTCTTAAAGTTCTAAAAGAGTTAAGTTATACAACTAAAATTTGCAAAAAATTTTGTTCGTGTAAACGTAGCAGCGAAGAATTTTTTTTTTTAAAAGAAATTTTTTTTAATTTGTATGAGTTACTTTTCTCAAAGTAGGTTTCTATTTATAAAAAAATACAAGTCCTTTATAAGTTACAAGTACTAAACTCTAACTCAATATGTGTATTAACTAATACTAAATCATTTTTATGGACAGTCATAATGAATTTATGACATATCAAAAGAACAAACTACACTGTTTTTTAATTCATTGTTTAATGTATTTTTTCTTAATTTTTTGGCCACGAAAAAAATTAACATTTTCCTCTTTTCAAGTTTTTTTTTTAATAGAAATTTATCATATGTTGAAACGGTATAAAATTCTTTTAATTACTTATGGTACAAAATGAACCGACTTACTAAATTGTGTAAGCCCAAGCAAATTCCTTGTACATGTATATCATATCATTCTTAATTTTCTTCTTACGTCAATTTTTTTGTGATTCCTTTCATAGTATTTGTTAAATTTGTAACAAATAGCCACTATCAGACTTATTTTAATAGTAATATAACCTTATTAATACAAACGAAAATGCTACTCTTTTTGACGTAAATGGTCATTTATTTTATTATAAAAAAGTAAATTTTAAATATCTCCTCATTTATGTTATGAAATTAAGTTATACCTTGTGCTTGCTTATAATTATTACTTTCAATTTTTTTCTACTTGCGCATAAGAAACAGAGCATCTAAAATTTTCTAGGCATGCAGTGAGGTAATAATATAAACACAAACAACCAAACTAGATTTGAATGCAGTAATGCGTTGCCAGCCTCTTAGTTATATATCTTGCCCTGACTAGAAATATACTTAGTGCAAAATCCTGTTTTCTTTTTTAAAAGTATACAGAGAATTGAAACAACCCAAGTGTGAAGAATTGTTTATATAAAGTAGGACATAAAATCTTTTATCAAATTTCAGTAGAAAAATTATTACAATTTATAACACTCTTGTAACAACATCGCTTTTAATCGTGTGACGACATCAACTCACACTATAAACTCGTACCCCATAACCTCGATAGCAAAATGACTATTATTTTTTTACGAACAAATTACGAAATAGCAAACTGTACGTTTACTTTCATAAGCAAGAGCTTGAGTCAAACTCTTACTTACTAAAACTGTTGACCACCTTTATAAAATTAAGCACTTTATAATTCTACAATAACAATTTTCTGTGAATCATAAATAAAGATTATTATTACAATTATTATTTTCACAATCGGTATTATCATTATAGTTACCCTTATAATGATCATAACCATTATCATCATTATAACCATTATTACCATTATAATCATGTATATTCTATGAACATTGTCATCAATATCGTGAACATAATTAATTCCATCTTCATCATCATAATCATCATAATTATCATCATCATCATTACCAATCTTAGTATATTTAGTATTATTATCATCATCACCATCATCATCATCTTTACTATCGCTACTATCATCATATTTATCATCATCAACTTTATTATCAATATCATCATCACTCTTTCAATGACCATAAACATCGACAATCTTGTGATCATTATTATTACTATTAACATTATTTATTTAAGTATAACTATTATCATCAATGTTATTATTATTATCATAATTATCATTATTATCTTTATCATAATGATTATCGTCACATTCTCTATCATTAACGTTATTATCAGTATATTAGTCCACGTTCAACGTCATTATTATTGTCAACCACATTATCATTACCATCATTACTATTGAAATTCTTTTTATCCTAATCATTACCATTATTAATGACATTATTATCATAATCTGCCATCATATCATTATGTTTATCGTTGTTATTTGTTAAACAATAAGAATCATCATCATTTTCATCATCATAAACAACTTAATCATAATGATTATTATGACAATGTGTAGAATGAGGATGGTACCTATGATACTAGTAATGATAATGATAATGTTATCGATGGTTAAGTCTATAATCTTTATAATTATCATTATCATTTTTATTATTATCATACATTCCACCATTCTTATGCTTTTGTTATTATCATAATCCTCCATACCGTTATTATTATCCTTATCACTATTTTTATCTTTAACATCTTAATCTTAGCTTACTTATTCTTACATCATTTTTTTTGTCACTATAATAATTTTCAACCTTGCCATTATCATCATTATATTTATTATAATCATCAACATTATTATTATTGTCATAAACATTATTATCATTATTTTTATGTTTGTTACTATTGTTTATATCATTATCATCATTGCTATTATGATCATCAGTATTATCATCACTATCAACATTCTTAACATTGCAAAAATTATCATCATTATTATTATAATTAT
>NW_019379930.1:148944-168646 GCF_000648655.2 Copidosoma floridanum
ATGGTGATAATAAATATATTGAAAAAAATTAGAATTATACAAAAGATAATGGTAACAGTCATAACAACAAAAGTAATACTAGTGATTATTATAATAATAATTGTAATAATAATGTAATTTTTATCATCATTATCACTATCAGTAATATAATCATAAATTTAACTATTGTCATTGTCACTCATAACTTTATTACCATTATTATCATAATAAACACAAACATTATGGTAATTGTAGAACAATTAAATATCATAATGGTCATGGTAATGGTGGTAATGATAATGATAATGATAGTGGTAACAATAATAAAAACAAAAATGGTAATAATAATGATAATAATAGAAATGATACTGATAATTATAATGAAGATAAGTAACATAGTGGTGAAGATAAAAATGATGGTGAAGACTACAATACTAATAATGCTGAGTATAATAACAATATACATAATTAAAACAATAATACTTGTGATATTCATACATATAATGTTAATTGAAATACTTTTACCAATATTTATAAGGATTGTAGTGAAAAAGTTGATAATAAAAAATAATGGCGATAATGGTATAAATAATTATTATTAGAATTATGCTAGGAAAAGTTATTTTAACGGTTATATTTATGAGTTTAAAGATTAGATTAATATTATTAATTATTATTAAAGATTAGATGAGATTATATATATTAAAGATTAGATTAGATTAAATGAAGTTTATTAACTATTAATTATTAAAGATGAGATTAAGATTGAATTAATATTAGATAAAAACAATGACAACAGTGGTACAAGTCGTAATAATATCAAGGATGATGGTGATGACGATTATAATGATAATAATAATGATGATAATGATGANAGGTAAGACTTTTTCAATGGTTGGTTTGAGTTTATGTTATAGAGGAATGTTTTAGTAATAATTTATCTGTAGTTTCTATAAAAAATTTTTAATTTTGTTTTTTGATAACGATAAACAATGACAGTGGTACAAGTCGTAATAATATCAAGGATGATGGTGATGACGATTATAATGATAATAATAATGATAGTAATGATGAAGATACTGATGATAACGATGATAATCGTAATAATAATGATAATAATAATCATAAAACTGGTGACAACAATAATAATGATTTAAATAATAATAATAATAATGCTGGGGACAACAATAATAGTAAGTTATAGTTAGAATAGTTATAATAATGATATTTTTGATGACGATAATGGTTGAGATAATCAAAATCAAGATAATACTGATAATAGCAATATTAACTGTTGTATAAACTATTATAATAAACGAAGTAATAATAATAACGACAGTGGCATTCGTGGTAATAATGTCGATGATCATAATTTTGATGAAGATTATGATAATGATGACAATTATAATGCTAATAAGAATTATGATGACGATTATGATGATGACAATGATTGAAATAATGCTTATAATAAGGAGATAAACTTTTATATAAATTGTCAAACTGGTAAGAAAAGTAAAGAGATTAAAAATGACTTTGAAAACGATGATTCTATCCTTATTATTAACTATCCTAATAATTAGAATCATTATTATCTTTATAATAATAATAATAATAATAATAATGCTGGGGACAACAATAATAGTAAAGTTATATATCTTGCCCTGACTAGAAATATACTTAGTGCAAAATCCTGTTTTCTTTTTTAAAAGTATACAGAGAATTGAAACAACCCAAGTGTGAAGAATTGTTTATATAAAGTAGGACATAAAATCTTTTATCAAATTTCAGTAGAAAAATTATTACAANTGAGGAAAATGACGATGATAATAATAATGAGTATAATGATGATAATGATGATGATTATGATGATAATAATGATGATGATTATGATGATAATTATGAGGCTTATAATGATAATGATGATGATGATGATGATGATGATGATGATGATGATGATGATGATGATATTAATGATGATGATGATAATAATTATAGTAATAATAATTATGATAATAATGATAATCATAATAATGATAATCATAATAATATTGATGATGATGCTGATGCTGATGATGGTAACGTTTTCTTAATTATGATGACGATGATGATGATAATTCTGAGGATGGTGATTATAATAGTAATAATAGTAATAATCGTTCTAGTTAACATAATGTTCAGTATCATCATTATCATTGCTAGTATAAATATCACTTTTATTATGATTATAAATTTTATAATAATTATTATAATGATGATTTTGTTTCTTGTGATCGTGACAGTAATAATAATTGATAATTATGATTATGGTGATATTGATGATTATTATAAGAATGATGATTGTGATAAGGGTAATGATCAAATGTTAGTCATGATTGTCATCATGATAAAAGTATTGATGATTCTAATGTCAATGATAATAACAATGACAGTGGCCATGGTCATTTTCATTATGATGGCAATAATAATAATTATGGTGATATTGAAGATCATAAGGATCATGATTCTAATAATGTTAATAATCATACGTCGTAATAAAGTTATTGGTTATGATAAAGATCATGATAATAATGATAACGCTTCTTAAAATGTTAATGTTGGTGATGATAATGATCATAGTGACGATGGTGATTTTAATGATAATAATGATAATAATAATGATAATGGTGATATTAATGATGAGAAGGATGATGATGGTGATAATAATGATATCAATAATAAGGATTATTATAATCTTGATTGTAACGCTAATGGTAATGACCATTTAGATGAAACTTTCTATTTATTAAATTATTTAAAAAGTTGATATTAGTTTTTAATCTTCGTAATTGAATTTGATTATTTTGTTAAAATGTTCTTTTATTTTTTTTTGTTATTTGCTACAATGCATAGTTTTTTTCTTACCAAAATAAATAAATAATCTACAGTTACTCACAGTTTTACTGCAAAGACATTAAGCTAACCAAGTTTTCTTAGACCTGTTATTCCATTTACTTTTTAGTTATTTAGTGTCCATTGCATTTCTTTCTTTATACTAGGAGATTTGATTTACTTCGGCTGTTTGTAAGAAAAACTGACAATGCTTAGTAACAAGTTTTTTTTGCCTTACAATATTAGAAAATTTTCAGGTTGCTTAGTATAATAATACGATAAAATGTAAGAAATCTCTAGCTGTAGGGCAGTTTTATAACTGTTGGATACAAATTTTGGAATAATCGTTAAAACATTTTGGTATTTAAAAACTTCAATGTTTATTACGATAATTAAGACATAATTATAGCACTTGCATCGTATTTATCTTATAATTTCTGTCAAATCTTTAAGTTATAACAATTTTCTGTTGTGCTTCTTAGTTTAATGTAATTTTATTTGATAGATTACCTCATACGATAATTTTGCGTAAATAAGGTAAGACTTTTTCAATGGTTGGTTTGAGTTTATGTTATAGAGGAATGTTTTAGTAATAATTTATCTGTAGTTTCTATAAAAAATTTTTAATTTTGTTTTTTGATAACGATAAACAATGATATTTTTGGTAAAAATTTAGCGATTGTTTCAAATATATTAATAACTGTCTTTTGAAAAATTTAAAAATATTAAAAAAAGTGTAATATTTTATTTTGCATACAAAATATACTTCCGATTAAAAATGTTAAGTAAACTAAAAATTTTTGTTGTTGTACAAAGAAACATATTTAGATGAAGCTTTTGTTACAAATAAACTGAGGAGTTGATGAAATAGATTTTTTTTGGTTTTTAAGATAATATACGTTTAATCAATTTTTACGCTCATTTTCTGCTGGTACCATGACGTACTATTATTTATTAAATTGGTTAATGTAACAAGAAATTTTTACGTCGTTTTCGTTTGGTCGGGCTTTGTAGAGTTATATCCAGGCATAAGTCACTCTAATGAAGTATTATTGGCAATGTTTTATAAGTTACATTAATACACATAAAACTACTTACGTATGAATGTATTTAATAAGAGTAGTTACAAGGGATCTTAAATTTTATGGAGAAGTATTGCTTGATATTAACGTTGTCTTTAATCCAAGACGTTCACCTTAGTCCATTACACAAGATTATGATGCCCCTAGATTGAGACTCAGTGATGGTAACGTGTTATTGAAAAGTGAATGAAAAAACATTACTTTTACTTCATTTTTTGGTCAGTCCCCAGAAGTGTCTCTAGGAGGTCTACGAAGAAGCTGTGGTAAAGGTTAAGTTGAATGCTCTACATAAACTACAGTATAATATAGAAAGTTAGTCGTACACACTGAAGGGCTTTCTTGTGAGCATTTAGCTCACAAGTCTGTTTGTATCGTAGTTATTTATAAATTCTATTATGTTCAATTACCAATTGAAATTAATAATAATATTAGACAACCGTACCAAGCTTTACGTAGATAATTTAAGACTTGAGTATATAATTATCATTTTTTTTTTTTATGAACAAACGAAGGCTTAAGCTTTAGAATATTACAATTGACAAACAGTTATTAAGGTTCAGCAAATAGTTCAACCTAACAACAGAAGTCAACAATTACTTTAACATAATGAAATAATTTAGAAAAGTACATTTGTTACAAAATTTTTGGAGACTTTTTTCCCTTTATTTTTCTCATTTTTGATGAATGTATTAGTTGACAGTCATACCTGAACGAAAAATATGTAGCAAAAGTTCTGTTGTTTATGTCTTATAATTGTCCTGCATCATAAATATTGACCTTGCGGTAAGTGCGGTGTGAATAAGAGATAACTTCTTTAGTTAATTAAAAAAATTAGACAATGCGTTTCCATTTGATAGAAACTGAGTTACACAAACCTTATGAATGAAAGCTTACAAATGAGTAAAATTTAATGATTACTCTAGTTCTTTAACAGTTTTAGTTATTTCATTTACCTTAAAAAAAAATATAATTATAACTTTATTTAAGTAANAGCAACTCCAAATGTAAGAAATATTCCAAGGTTTGTAGGCTGTTGCAGTTCATCATACCATGTCAAAATACTTCTTGGAGCTGTTCTCTTTAATGTCATATGACATACAACATTACCCCACCCTAACCAAGTAACAGTAGGAGCATGCGTTTTAGTTATTTCATTTACCTTAAAAAAAAATATAATTATAACTTTATTTAAGTAAATATACTGTGGAGATCTTGCGCAATGGTATGTAAATAAATTGAAGGGGCTGTGGGACAGTGTTCATGAAAACATGAAGAAAGTTCTACTAGAAATTCCTTAGAATTTTATGACAGAAAAATTAAAAAACTTTTTTGATAAGAATATACAAAGAATTTTTACATACAAAAGTGTTTTTTCCGTATTATTATTCTTGTAACTTGAACACTGCCACACGTTATTTAAAAAAAAAAAATGTGTATTTTATGTTTTACTTACCTGTGCAATATCTAACATGTTTTATCCAAACCTTAAAAAAGGCTTATTAGTTTTCCTTAGTAAGAATAACTTCATCACAAAACTTTAATGCAAACTTTGGTTTGGATACTTCAAACAACAATACTCTTATATACTACACAGAAATAACGACCATACATAACATTAATGCATTTGGAGGCATGATTAAAACTGTAAGACAAACGTTTGTCTTGTTTCTTTTAAACTTTACTATAACGGTTTTTTTCCTTCTAAAAAACTTATTGTTAACTTATCGTTTTTTAATACATCGGTGTTATCTCTATGATATATTTTTTTTTATTACAGAAAAAATTTAGTAAGAAATACTGCGGTATTGATATTTCTTCTAAATACAGACATATTTATAAAGAAGTTATCGATGAAACAAAAGTTTTTTTAACAAATTTTAATACGATATACAACTAAAAACATAAAACACTTTTACTGAGCTCTACGCATTCAAAAGCTGCAAGATACAAAGTTGTGGATCAACTTCATAAATTTGAACTGGTTTCTATCTGATTAGTATTTTCCAAAGCTGTGTGGGAAATGGAAGTAGATGTTTCTGCCGATGTAACTATGCAATGAAGTAAGTAGCACCTTAGAATTGCCAGTAAGATACCTATGAAAAAAATATGTCCAAATTTTTTTAAAGAATAAAATAATGAGAACTTAAATTATTTTACAATAAATTGTTATATACTTTTCGCATTTATTTAGATACTTGTATCAGACTAATGTACGTAATGTATGATGTTGAAGTCATACTGTTTGTAGAAGGACAGTTTTCTTCTTGAGCTAAGCCCAGAAAGCAAATTCTGGGAGAAGGATAAGCAAGATATTTTGTAAGATCTAATTAAAAGTAACATATATTTACAATGAATTGGTTTGTACATTTGCTGCCTGAGTGAAGCGTTCAGCTCAGCAGCGGCGCTTGCTTGGACTGACTGTACTACGCAGAGGATGGCACATATATGTGCTTTTATGCGAATGTTCGAGAATATTTAGTTTTCAGATAACAACTTTTGAATAGATTAAAAGGTATACATCTCCTTGAAGTACAAATGTCAAAATTCGAATAAGGAACAGTCATTTAAGAAGTCTAGCAATGTTGTATAGCTAATAAAAATAATACATTTTATGGCACATTTTTTTATAAGTTCACTTTATACTGAACACAAACTTATTTGACTAAAAATAAATTTTCTATTGTCTTCATTTTTTTGGGCAAGTAAAAGCTTTTTCTCCAGAAACTTAATAGACATAAAAAAGTCTTATAATGAACAAACTCTTATGAGTCCTTATTGACACTACAACTTTAATATCTAGTTTAAAATTTAAATTTATTTAGTTATTCAATTTTCTCACATGTTTATGCTGTTTTTTTCTTTGGACAGTAAAGAACGTTGTACTGTCAGACAATTTTTTGCAACAACGGAAGATTTTCAAGCTATCACTTATTGAATAAAATACCTCAAATCTTTATACATATCACACTGAAATAGACAATACCCATATTGAATTAAGTGAATAAATTCTTTCAATATCAATAGCACTAACTTTTTAGTATCAAAAGCATTTAATACTTACAGTGTTATAAGAGTATTTAGAATAATGTTTTCTGTTTAATTTATTATCTTGTAAATAATATCATCGACATTTTACTATAAAAATCCTAATTGGAACTCTCCAAACTTTTCCTTACAAAACAAAAATATTTTTATTAAAAGTATTTTTATACTGACGTTCAGTTATTTGCTGTAATTTTGGAAGGCCTTACTGCATAGCAACTTTCAAGTTATTGATCTATTTCACAGTAATATGATTTGGCAAATTTTTTGTTACGTTCAAGCCTTTTCTCTAATAAATTGAGTCTTCACTCTTCCTCACCAATCCCAATCTTACTTAGCACTCCATGCTGATGCTGTTTTCAATCTAATGTTCAAGTTTATAAAGGTTTTGCCTTATAACTTTCTCTAAAGCCGTGGTTGCACAGTGGCTTAGGCTGCGGTTTTTTTAGCTCAGAAACCTGGAAACAAGCAGTCACAACTTTAGAATATGGCTTTTACTTATTTGGCTCACATCTCCAGAATACTAATTTCTTATGTGCCTTTTTTATATATTTGTCCGATGTGTTGCAAGCCGTGTAATAGAAGATGTTACCATTTCCGCGTAAGTATTTAATATCACAATAGAGTCTGAGGCGATTTCTTAGTTAGCCAATGTCAATAGCATATTTATGCAGAGTAATGCTGCAATGTCAAGATACTTTATGCATTACTCATTAAAATAATTAAAAAATCAAAAAAATCTAATGTCTCTGTTGTACACTGATTTTTTAGACTAAATAACAGCAATTTCTTACAAGAACAGTATGTCAATGAAACAGTATGTCAATAGGCTCTTATTAAACTATCTTACATCTCTTATCATTCTTTTTTTCTTAAATTGTCCTTTCTCGCTTTGGTATGCATACAAATTTTTATATGACCTCCCGCATTCAAAAAACTTAAATCTACCACTCTAAAAGATGATACAGAACGACTAATGTCTTCTCAAGTAAAATATGCAATTGTCGCTTCATAATAATGTTGATATAGTCTTAAACAGATAGTATATTAGGTACAGCAGCAACAGGTCAAACAAATATATTAGCCTTTTTCGCACAGAAATCCAGCAACTTGTTATTACTGCTTATCATAAGCAGCGCATGGCTGTTAACATATTTTTGAGTGATAAATTTCATATTTAGTTTTTACTGAAATTTTAATAAAAGCACCAGTTTTCCAAGTCAGGCATGTCATCTAATTAGATTCCCTTTTTCAGTTATGATCCAGCTCTTTGGTAATCTTCCAACATTTCAAAATGACAGAACTGAAAATACTGTGGCATTGCTTTTGTTCAGCTGAATGTAAGCTTATGCTAAAAAGTGTGCCGTTAAATTTATTGTTCTTTTAATTGCTATAAAAAATTGCTAGGATATTTCAAATGGCCGTTGCTTATTCAAATTTTCTTGCTTATCTTTCAAACTTTTAATTACGTAGATTAAAACGATACTCTAAAGACTCTCTGACATTAATACATTTATACTCTTATACTTTGAGAGAAATTTATCAATAATAATCCATTTAAAGGTTGTTATCTGCAGAGACTACATATACCTTTATCTTATTTGATATAACATTAAGCTAAGCCTTCTCAAAGATTCACATTGAAGCTTATAATATATACCGTTTGCATAGTGGTAGGGCCCCCAAGCAACTCCAAATGTAAGAAATATTCCAAGGTTTGTAGGCTGTTGCAGTTCATCATACCATGTCAAAATACTTCTTGGAGCTGTTCTCTTTAATGTCATATGACATACAACATTACACCACCCTAACCAAGTAACAGTAGGAGCATGCATAAAAGTCATATTGTACTTGTCACCAAGGATGACACGGTTGTGACTCTTACTCAGAATTTAAACAGACTACATCAGGTACTTGTATTTATTTCTTTTCTTAGGACTTTCCGTAAAATTATACCATATACTTTAGCATGAGATGTGAGAAATTTGGAGGAAAGCAGCTCACAACAGTTGATCAAAAGAAAAAGGAATCTCACGTTTACGGTTCAGAAAGCAGAGCTACAGCAAAACCTAAAGCAGTAGTCAGTGGTAAAGTTAAGTTGCATGAGAGTAAAGCAAGGGTAACGTGGAAAGAGGATGTTTCCATGTTGACTGTCAACTACATTCATTTTTACCCAGTTTACTATACTTCTTTTTCATAATGTAATATTTCTAGTCTCATCGGTACATAGTTTTAAAAAAAATATGCATACATATGGCTGCACAAAAAACAAAAGTTAATAAAAAATTGTATTTCTTAACATGCAAAATTTCATACCCACTATTGTTTAACTTAATTAAAATTAAATAGTCATTGCATTATTGTTTAACTTTATGAGATTTTAATGAGCTAGAAAAACTGATTTGAACTAGACAAAGGATTTTTTTCATTTCATTGTATTTACAGTACCCATGAATGTCTGAAAGTACACAAATATCACGTCTTAAAAAAAAAAAAGACTTCAAATATGGTATTAAAAAATACTAAAGAGTCATAGTCTTTCAATGATAAGCAATAAAAGAGAAAAATTTGTATAAACAAGTTACACATGTACCGATTTGTATAAACAAGTTACACATGTACCGATTTGTATAAACAAGTTACACATACATCTCTTATAAGTTATCGTCATACATTAGAAATTCATTGCGACAGATAAAAAAATAATTTTTATACAATGATACAATTTTAATGAAAGCTTTTAATTTAATCATGCAGCTTGGTATTTAGTTATTAATTTAAATTTTTGGTTTTTTCCTAAAAACTTTATATTTTTCTGTTTAATTGAATAACTATATTTGTTTGTAAGTAAAATGTTAAAAAAACTGTCTTTATTTTCAACATACCATACCCTAACAGAATTAACTATTCCATTATCTAAAACCAATGAAAGATGTCGTATGGTTTTTTGCACCCTTAAGTGATGATACAACTGTATCCGTTTTAAAGAGCATTAGAGATTGTTTCTATGGATCTTTTTTGATTTATATAAGCAAATTCCAAAAAATTTCTCGTGTTTGACCTTTATTTCTTAGTTATAAAATTTTTCGAGACACACCCTTGAAACACAGGCTCACTTTTGTACAATTTCATATTTAGTACGTAGGATTAATAATAAACACGAGTTTTAGTGGAGGTGACAACGTTTTATCGTAACTTACATGATAAAACTATGTCTATATATTAACATATAATGTATTAAAAGTAAAAAAGGGTGTCACCTTCACTGAAACCTGTATTTACAATTTTTACTTTATAGTGCAGTACATGACATAGCGAGAAGAATAAAGCTCCTCTCAAGGGTGTGTCTCAAAAACAAAAATTAATGAATAAACGAAGAACAAAAACGGCATATTTTTTTGATTTACTGTTTTCTTGTGATGCTGACAATGCACATTGATTAACAGTAGGTAAGAGTTGATAAATTATTTCTTGTACCTATTTGTATGTATTTCTTGATAAACATTTATCATGCGTTGTTCTTTCATGTTTTTTAAGAGAAAAATTTTAATGATTTTAGTAAAGATTATTTTATAGCTTTTTCAGAGGTATATTTATTTTGTTGATAATATCTTTTCAAACACTTACAATGATGAGTTTCAAATTTATTACATATAGAAATTCCTTTACATATAGCTCTTCTTTAGGTGCTTATAACAAGTAAGGTTTCTAAAATAATATAAAAACTTTTATTAAACTAGGTACCTATAAGATTTATTCAACTAAAAATAAAAACTATACTGATTAAATTTGTATTGAACATTGCATTCAGATGGTATAGTGTATTTTTACTTGTACTATGCACGCTATTAGAGGCTTCATTCTCAAGCACTAAAGGCCAAATTTCATGCCAACTTTCGTTATCCTTCATTGCTTTACACAGTTCTTCAGCAAAAGAATTACCATTATTAAACAAAAGCATGACTGACATCGACTTTATTTCATCTAAAGCAGTAAGAACTCCATTACCAACAAATAATCCGTGGTAAATATTGATAGTACTATCGTAAAACAAACTGTCGTCAAACAAACATATTATTTACTTTTCATATTATAAGCCTGACTGACAAGCTTATGCGATCAAGCCACCAGGTTCTGCCTTAATACTTTGCAGCACCCCTTATTACTTCCTCCTGTTTTTACTCAAACAACAACTGCGCTCAGAACAGTGCAAGATCCAACTGCCTTAACTGATACTCAATCAGCAATGATCATCACTTTATTCAGCAGATCACTGAGCTCACCGCGCATTAACTCGTCCTGTACACTGAGTTTGAGCTGCTGATGCCGTCTACTGAGATATTCAGCGCGCACGATTACTAGATGATTCTTGTGCCTCCGATACTCCTTGGCTTCCTCGCAACTCTCCTTTATATGGGATAGACTGAATCCAGCATGATTCAGAATCTCAGGTCTAGTTGTACGTTTCTTGAAATCGAGTTCTTCAAGCTTAAGTGATCAGCACTGTTTTCAGGATACAATTTTCATTGTTTCAAGGTTCACCAATAAAATGCTCACACTTTATACACTAAGCGTCGGTTCATGCTTGATGCCACTTTACCTTCCTTTGCTCACAGTAGATATACTACATCTTCTAATCTGTTAATATACGTTGACAAGTTCAGTGATAATAAGTATGAAATGATTTTATAACTTTGTTAAAAAGTTACACAGAATAAAGCATTATTTTAAAAATTTACTTAAAATTCAACAGCATTATATCAAGACCTGAGATCTTTTGTAATTAAATTTCTATTAGATTGCTATAAAGTTCTTTGTATCAGACACTGAGTTCGTCAGAATATTTTCATCACATTAATTCTGAAATCTATAACTAAATAATATTTGCAATGAAATTTTTTTAGCTTAATAAGGTATATATTTGTGGTGCTTATGTTCCTGTATTTTTTATACAACAAACGACAAAATTTTCATCGAATAGAACAAACAGAACATTTATCTTAATGAAAGTAACTGTATGCCTATCTAAAAACATATGAGCACATAAAATTAGATTTCCCGACAGTTTTCACGACAAATTACCACCTAAGCACTGGTATACTGCAAGACCCTGCAGTAAACTTCAGACTAAATGTAGTTGACAGTCAACATGGAAACATCCTCTTTCCGCGTTACCCTTGCTTTACTCTTATGCAACTTAACTTTACCACTGACTACTGCTTTAGGTTTTGCTGCAGCTTTGCTTTCTGAACCGTAAACGTGAGATTCCTTCTTCTTTAGATCAACTGTTGTGAGCTGCTTCCCTCCAAGTTTCTCACATCTCATGCTAAAGTATATGGTATATTCTTACGGAAAGTCCTAAGAAGAGAAATAAATACAAGTACCTTATGTAGTATGTTGAAATTCTGAGTAAGAGTCAAAACCGTGTCATCCTTGGTGACAAGTACAATATGACTTTTATGCATGCTCCTACTGTAACTTGCTTAGAGTGCGGTAATGTTATATGTCATATGACATTAAAGAGAACAGCTCCAAGAAGTATTTTGACATGGTATGATGAACGGCAACAGCCTACAAACCTTGGAATATTTCTTACATTTGGAGTGGCTTGGGGGCCCCTGCTACTATACAAACTTGTTACTTTTCCTACCCTTTTAACTTTTATACACTTAGTAGAAATCTGCCGTGTGAGATAGCATGAGAAAATGTTAGTAGAACCAGCCTAAATGCTGGTATTTTAAAAATTATGGCTATGTTAAAAGTATACTTCAATTTTTAGTTAAGTCTTAAACTTTTACCACAATCAGAATTACTGACAAAAGTACGCTCAAGAAATGTCTCAACATACAGTTATTTGCTTACAGCTGTAGAAAATCTTAGTAGACCCAGCAGAATCTTTAGAATGTAACAGAGTTCAGCTTAAGAAAAATACTTAAATTACTTAGTAATTTTTTAAGTATCTTTAACCCTGGAAGTATTGACAAAAGTATGCTCTTAAAATGTCTCAACATGCAGTTATTAATTTACAGCTTCAGCAAATATTAGTAGACCCAGCAAAAAATTAAGCATGTTACAAAGTCAAACTTAGGAAGTATACTTAAATTTTTTGGTAATTTCTTAATCATCGGAGACCCTGAAAATATTGACAAAAGTATGATCGAGGAATGTCTCAACATACAGTTATTTGTCTACAGCTTAAGACAATCTTAGTAGACCCCGCAAAAATTCAAGTTCTTTAAAAAATGTGGCTTAGGAACTATACTTGAATTTTTGGGTAGTTTCAAAACGTTTGGAACAATTGGAAATATTGACGATAGTATGATCGTGAAATGTCTTAACATACAGTTATTTGTCTACAGCTTTCGAAAATCTTAGTAGACCCAGCAAAAATTCTAGTTTTTTAAAAAATGTGGCTTAGGAACTATACTTAAATTCTCGGGTAGTTTTAAAACGTTTGGAACAATCGAAAATATTGATAATAGTATGGTCGAGAAATGACATAACATGCAGTTTTTCGTCTACAGCTTCAGCAAATCTTAGTAGAGCCAGCAGAAACTTTTGTATATTACAAAGTAAGGTTTAGAAAGTACACCTCAATTATTAAATAATTTTTAAACATTCAGAACAATTCAAAATACTTACAAAAGTATGCTCGAAAATGATATAAACATGTAGTTTTTATCACTAGCTTCAGAAAATCTTAGTAGACTCAGCAGAAATTTAAATATGTTACAGAGTATGTCTTGAGAAGTATACTTAGATTTTTCAGTATTTCTTATACTTTTAGGAAAGCCACAAACGTTTACAAATGTATGCTCGAAAAATTTTTTAACATGCAGTTCTCCATTTGCAGATTAATTACTTTAGGTAAGTTCGTGAATATACTACGTAGTACACTATCAGATCGCTATAGTGTATTTTGCGATTGTCGAAAAGTATTGGCAATAATATCAAGATACAAGAGTATACACACATACTTCTCAATTTATAACGTAATTCATGACTTTTGTTACAGAGAGTAACGATAAAACTTTTAAATATGATTCGTGATTCATTAGCTTTATGAATTGGTTAATTAATTTTTATTTTATGATTCGAACTATTAACTTTAATGATTTTATTACATAGAAAAAATACTTAACAATTTTAATTTCCGCTACTAGGTAGGTTCTATAAAATTGTCACCGTATTACATTACATGATTTTAATGGTTGTTGGACTTTGGATGGGATAATCTACTGATTTTTTATCTCTCTTCCTTTCAAATTATCTCTCTTTCTCTCTCTACATATGTATATATATATACACGTAAATGTTTGTTAACATGCTTCACACTGTTTTCGTACAGTATTTTGTAGCGCATTTTGTACACTGTTATCGTTAGACGATTGCTTATGTTTTTTTGTCTGCTAAATTTTATTATAATTTTTTCATCTAAAAAAATATAGATAAATTTAAACCTGTTATAAATTAATTTCAACAATCGTGTTTAAAAACTTGATAAGGCTTAAAACTGACAATTATATTCCATTCAAAATCTCATTTTTACATACTGGTTTCTACGCTAGAGTCGATTAAATACTATTCTTTGATAGCTAATTCAGCAAAAAAGATACATAATGCAAAATATCGCGACAAAATTAGAAATATGCGGCGGATGAACAATTCTTACTTAAAAAAGTTAGTCATACATCGCTTGCGGTCCTGCAACGTTGATGATACTAATGCAAGGTTATCAATTGTAAAAATGGAATTAGAATTTTATCTCTGTTTGACGGTGTCAGTACTAATAATAGTTTTTTTTCTGTTATTAATTACTCTTTGGTGATTGCGTTACGTTCACACTACATTTTCAAATATCTTATTCATTAAACTAACTAAAAATGGAGTTGCAGGACTAAAATATAACCTTAAATAATATAGCCTTAAAAAATCTAGGCTAAAAAATTGATGGCTATTATTTAACTAAGGTATATAATGATGCGATTCTAGTCAGTCAATTTTATCATGGGTAAGACATCAGTCGCTTAGGTGATGTCCATAAAATTGACGAAAATGTAGTAAAACAAATTATGCCAATAGATTTGTTAATTGGTGGGTCACCTTGTAACGATCTTAGCTTGGTAAATCCGAAACAGCAGGGCCTAGATGGTAATTTTTAATTGTTTTTGTGGTCTCAAATTATTTCAGATTTTATTGTTAATATTTTTTTATTGATTAACTAGATCCCAATGGAATTGGCATCGTTTTTTATGAATATGCTCGAATCCCTTAACTATTCAAAAAACTCAATAAAGGCCATGATATTTATTGGCTGTTAGAAAACGTTGCTTTCAATGACAATTGAATCAAAAATTAATATGAGCAATGAAGTGTAACTTACCGTTAAAAACAAGTCATAAATATTTATAATATTCTTATTAATCGTACACTTCTGTAGATTTCTCAAAAAGAGCCATTGCTCGTTGATTCAGCATATTTTTCAGCTCAACATCGACGACGGTATTTCTGGAGCAATGTACCAAATGTGAGAATAAGAAATCAAAAAGTAAAACTCCAAGACATTCTTGAAAGAAATTTTGAATGACAGGCCATGGTTGACACAGTTCGGACGACTACGGCTAATTCTATGTTACTACAAAAAAGTAAGATATGAAAATTGTTAAATAGCGGTCATAATTGATTAACTAACAAACGATTCTGTCTCTTAGATAAACTGGTGGCAATGAATGGAAAGACGAAAGTAGATAAAATGTTTTACTTACCTCAACATTGTACTGATGTAGGAAATCTTAGCAAAACTGTTATATTTCGTCTACTGGGCAAGGCTTGGTATGTGCACACTATTGCGATGTTTTTGTGTCCACTTAAAGATGCAATCGAGGCTACAAGTAGTAAAAATGATTCTGATGAAACCATTTAGCAAACGTGTTTATAAATTAATTTGCTTTGTCTTTATCAGTCTGTATCTTCACTTTTTTTCTCTTCATCCATTAATTTTTCTTTTTCCTGCACTTCTCCTCCTAAATAAGGTTAGGGTTGGCGCCGCAGAATAAACTCCACAATTTCGTTCATCTGGTTGTTTTTTCATATTTTTAAAAACAATATTTTTTTCTTGTAGCCAAGGTAAACGAGCTTTTAGGTACATCATTTCTCGAGGATGAACATTGTACATTGTTACTTCGGACAAACTGTCATATTACATGAATAAGGCTTCCATCTGAATAGTATGTTCTCCTATGCTGAGTAACTGTCGCACCAAGGATTTGAATAGCTTTTCCATGAACAGGCTAAATCATTTTTTCAACGTTGGCATACATATATAAGACGATTTGTGTCTGTATGGATGGATTAACAGGTTGCAAGATACAAATAAAAGTATCCAGTAAATCATCATTTTACCAGTTTGTTACCAAAATTTGGTTAAATTTTCTTAATGGTAACAAAATATCTCTACTGTCGAGAAAATTGTTGTAATTTTGTAATTCCACTTTACTGTAGTATTCCTTCCTAAAAGATGAAACGTATGTTATATTGTCCTCCTTTTCCTTTGTTTTGCCTCGTTTACTAGTACTTTCGATAATTTTCATCAGCTTCTATGTAACACATGTATTTTCAATTGGTATAAGTCTAATATTTCTACTATCCAGAGTTTCTGGAAGAAGACACTTCATATAAAATCTAACTAATTGGTTCTCCATTTTTTCTTTTCAAAAACCATAGTCAACAGTTACTGTAATTATTTTGGCACTTTTTGCGTGTAAACAAAAAAAAGATAATAACTTCTTCGAGTAATGTAGAGTTGTTCCTGAATCTGATAGTAATAAGCATGTGATTTGTTTATTGCATCATGTCTTAAAGCATGTCTTTAGCATCGAGTATGGATTTACCTGCTTTGAATTTTTGTAAGGCCTCTTCGAAAGTTATTGAAGCTGTGACAAAAGGACACTTTATAGAAATAAATTTGAAGAATACAAGTCCATGATCTCCTATACGGCAATCTGAAGAACAAGCTTGCATGGATAATTTTTGAATTATGTGCAAGTCACAATCACTTAATTCTATTTTATGATAGTTTCTTAACTTTTCCTTAGCTACTTTTTCTTTTTCTATATCATATTGCGAACTGGGAATTCCTTCACTGATAGGTGGAAACAAAATGTATGAAGCACAGCTTTTATTGGGATTCCATGTGCAAGCCAACTTAGAATTCAACGCTGTCAATAAATTTTTCTTTAAAGCACGCCATAGAAGAGAATTTCTTTGTCCTTTAGTATACACTTTAATTCATATATAATTTATTCAATTTTCTGGATTTTTCAAAAATCTTTCTATAAGTTGTTTTTTTAACTCATCAACAATTTAAAGAGGCTTGTCAAGATTGACGTGATGGTTGCCATAATACTTCAAGGCATTGTAACCATTATTGTCCATCTTTCTTCTTTTACTGTTTGATCTTCTTTTTCGTGTGAACTCTACTTTTTTTAGTTTTTCATTAGTTACTTTTACGAGTATTTCTGGAATGTTTTTTACACCATGCAGGTATAAATTTATCAAAGATTTTTTTTCATTATGATGCGTAAGAGCTACAGCTATTATAATGTTATACTAATTTGTTAAACTGTAATTGACTCTCTTTCCATTAAGTGTATGGCATTCTAAAGAAGGAGCCGCTTTTACTTTGTTATTTGTAGCTCTGTGTTAAAGACTTGCACTGAATCGACTCAAGTATTGAATTGCTTTTTCAAATCTTTGATATAAGCCAGTTTTCAATACATCGTAAACGTCGCAGTAATTAGATTTTAAATCGCATTCTAATTCTCTATTTATACAATCTTTGTGATCACCAAAAACACGTTTTTAAATATTTCTTAAGCTAACAAATCCTTTGATCCTTAGTTGATTCCTTGTTGACGTTATTTGTGTTACTTCTCTTAATTTTTTACATAAGTTTCTTAGTAGATGGTTGGTGCATAAAATCCTCTTCAGAACGATGGTGTGGTCTCGATATACATTATTATCAACTATTATTTTGTAAACGTTACTATCAACATCTGTTAAAATTGATAGATATATTTATCCATGCATTCCTTAACTGTGTTCAAAACCTTCTAATAAAATATCACTTTCCGTTGCAGTTGAAGGTTTGTTAATGTCCCAGTTTTTATAACAAGTATGCGTAAGGCACTTCTTTTGATTGATCAATCGGGCACAAGTAACACAATATTTATTTCTTATCGCATAAAATAAGATTTCTTCTGTATCATTATCAACTATAATAGCCGATCCAAATAAAGAATTATAGTTTGCTCCATATGATCTTTTTTCTTAACTACCATCTGTACAAACTGTTATGTAAGAAATTCTTCCCAGGGTTATATGCTCTCTGGCAACTGCAGCAGCTTTTGCTTCTTCACCTGCTCTTTTTATGCTCTGTTCAGTAGCTTCTAACATTTCCTGATATAATTTATCTTAGTATAGCTTAAAAGTCTTTGCAGAAATAAAACATTGTTGATGCAAACACAATGCTCTTTTAGCTGCTGGTAACCAATTCCAATATGAAATGCATAACTTACAGCAGCTGTGTTAATGTCCATGTACGACTCTTCTTGGGATTCCGACTAAACTTCTGCCGTATGCTCACATACATTAAATTGAAAAGACAATAAGGACAATAAGCCTCTTTTTTTTGTATTCTCTTTTACACAAGTCCATTCTTAAAATGGACAATTCGTTACTTCTGTCAGATGCTCGTAGTATGCCTTTTTTATTCCCGTCATAACGTAATCGAAATCAATAGTTATTCAAAAACTTGTTTCTGAATTCTCAGAACACATGTTATCATTCCAAGCAGACTTATCTAAATTACTATTATCTTTATCATTGTTGCAGTCATGAAAATTTATTTCATCAACGTGCTTATCATTATTAATCCGTGCATCACCAATGCATCTTCCTTCTGGTTCGTTTGAACAATTTTCAGCAGATAAATCTATCATAGAGTAATCATAGTAACAGTGCATTGTTATGTTACTTTTAACATTTAAACCAGTATCACCATTTTTCCAATGTAATAAGGCTGGTATTCACTGTTAGGAACGTTAAAATTATCTTGAGTTTTATTGGCAAATACTTCCTAAAATTCCATTGGTCAATATTGCGTTATCAAAATGCTAATGAAAGATTAATAAACTCCAAGGGCTTACTGTTCAGTCTTTTATTAAGTTGACAACATTTCTACTGTACGTAAGGCAGTCCTTTTCAAGTCTCTAAGTTAAAGTAATTATAATAAAAATAAATATTACAACAGCTACCATAAACTACAAGTGTAAACAATCAAGTAAAATAAATAAACTTACAAATTATGTAGAGCAACGTCCACTTAATATTAAATAATATCTATATCTGCTCTTGTATAACTGACTGACTTTTACGCTGTCTGAACATAATCTAATGTGGGACTAGGTACATGTTAGTAACGACACATATGAATATCGAAAGACTGTATACATGTATAAAACGGCGAGAATTTAAACACACGATAAAACTCTAATTTGTATTTTTAATTATTTTTAACAATGTTTGATATAATATTTAAGTACTGTACTTAAATTATTAGTGTCAGTAATATTATTAACAGTATTTAACTAAGTGATATATACCATTTCTGATATTAAACGTCTGTAATGACAAAATTCTTGGTCGAGTACTTGTACTGAATCAAAGTCGAA
>NW_019379931.1:37359-118746 GCF_000648655.2 Copidosoma floridanum
ATAAACAAAAATCATATGAAGTCTTTCTGAGAAGCTATTGGTTCTTTTCTAAAATACAGACTGCTTCGTTTAAAGGTATCTTGGGCCTTACATTACCAATAAAACATGCTTAAAAGTTAAAAAATTATACATTACTGTATGAATTAGCACGCGTATAATTAAAAAAACATTTAGGTTGTCAGTGATGATTTACAACAACTTTTTGGAGAATTTAATTCAAAGACTGATGACCCCAACAAAAGAAGTACAAATGCACACATTTTAATATACAGAAAAGTATGTAATGCACACGGAAAAACTGTAACTGAAGATTTAGAAATTCATCATAAAGAATTACCAAAAAACGTACGTATAGAAATGGTTTAAAAAATTTTATTACTGCAATATTATTATTCAATTCTAATGCATCAGTAACTATTTCCAGTTATTCAAAATTTATATGAATTAAACAATATTTTATATATTATGAATCTAAGAACTTAATTAGCTTAATATGTTTCATCGATTTGTCTTTCGTATGTGATGTAGATATTGCAAGAAACTACGTTACAGATGAAATATAATAAAAATAAAAAACAAAATGTAACGAAGAAGTTATTTACATATTGTATTACAACTTGGATTATGATACGCTTACAAATATTAAAGTTCATGTGTTTTTTACTTTTTTAGATACCTTAACAAGTTCTGCGACATGTCTATTATGTCGAACAAAGTCATTTCAAACAAATAATTTCTTTGATATATCACTATCCTTGCAGACGGCTAAAGATGCAAAGTCTCTGAATAATAATTTGGTACGTTCATAATTGTACCTATATATTACATAGTAGACGAATATATAAGTTATACCATTTGATTTTGTATTACAGGAAGATGCACTGATAAACTTTACTGAACCAGAAGTTATGAATCAGTATTTTTGTGAGCATTGTAAAAAACGAGGTTATGCTTTGAAAGAGCTTTAGTTCACACAACTTCCACACGTTTTAATTTTTCATTTGAAAAGGTTTTGTTACAATGTACATGTTCAACAAAGAATCAAATTAAATGACAGATTGTGATATACAAGTAAAGTCTGATCCCAAAAATTATTATTATGAATAAGCCAAAATATTTCATTTACTGTAGTCTTCTAAATAAAAATCGAGACAATTTGTTCGTTTATGTGACTGTAATCCAATCATTTTATTAATTTGTTTATTTCAGATTTTCATTTCCAACTTCCTTAAACATGGATAAATTGATAAAAACATCTGACACCAGGGAAACATGCAGTGAAAATACTGATTCGTAAGTTGATAATAATATTAACCAAGTGTGTATACGCAGTCCGTCGCGTACGTGAAACGGTATACCAAATCGTACGCAATACGAGAAGACTGCCCTTTTTTCGCGTACAAAATTAGGAAAATACTTTCGATACTGTAAACTGTCGGCAACTCTACTGTGGATATATACTTATAGGGTCCAAGTTAATTTTTTTTCCGAGCGAGGCACGCGCGATTTCGAGTTTCGCGTACGCGACAGAGTGCGTATACACATACTGTAACATTAATTATATTGAATGCAATACAATAACAATTTGACACATTATGATTCTATACAAGTCTGACCAACAGCGTGTAAAACAAATGGATCTACCCTTCATAATTATTTTTGTCTGTACGGATCGAATATTTAGTTTGCTTATACTACTTGGTATACTGTAACTTGTGTATAATTAAAATTTTCACAGCTCCCTACTGGCCTACAACATCATTAAAACGATAAAAAAATTCTTATTTATGTAACTGTACGAGGTTGTTGTTGATAAAATTTTGGAAATCGTTGAAAATCTTCGCCGGTTTTTCAATCAAAGAATACTTTTGGTCTTTTTTAGCGCGACTTTTTATGTAATTCGTGGATAAGTTTTATGTCAGTATTTGAATGACAATACATAAAGTAGAGGAGTAGGTTATTATTATTATTATTCTCGCAGTTAAAATTATTATTCATTTGTTCTAATTATAGTGAGAATCTGTCAAATAGCTTAGTCCCCTTCCCTAGGTATTGGCATCCAGATAACACCTTCCTAATAACACCCTCCAATAACCCTAATTGCATTCAAATTAATTCCAAAGTAGTTCAGAAGTGATTTTCAGTGACAGTAAAGCACATTTTTAATGCTTTAATAACTTATTAACAACGTTGTGTCCTTTCCATAACGTTGTAATATTGCAAGAGTAACTTGTTTTCTATGGTTTTATAGCGTTCAGTGCAACTATGGTTGTTACGTCAACCAACCATTGTATATCTGCTGTATGTGGAATGAAGGTTATAGTGCGGTTCAAAATTTCTCTTACAAGCTTTGATGTTTTAGATAGTTGTATATGCAAATGTAAAGGTTACCAAAAAAGGCTAATTTCTTAGTTGTATTCATGCAATCGTCGCTATTTAGACGTATAAGATTGTCCCAAATACAATTTACATTAGTAAATGTTTTAGATTTTTTCGTAATTTCTGTATAAAAATATGAGGGGATCCAGAATAAACAATTTTTGTACTGAAACTTTTTCAATTGTTATGCAATTTCAAAAAACAAAAGCTTGTTTTATTCTGTATTCAAATAGCCACAAAATCACAACTCTGATTGTGGTGAGAAGGCCGTATCCCTTTTTTTTATGTAATTTTTTACAAATTTTTTTTATCAATTCTCATAAAAAATGCATTTTTAATAATTTATATATCCTAATTAAAAAAAAAGTAGACGGTTAACTGTTAGCTATTCAAACAGAAAAAAAACTATATTTCGCTTTTTGAAATCGGTTAATAATTTAAAAAGTTTAATTACAAAGAGTGTTTATTGTTGATTTACCAAATATTTTGATCAATAAATTAGGAAAATATCTGAAAAAAATTCACGATGTACCCTATACTTGTTACAGTCTTATATGCATCCTTCATCACCAAAATTGTGAAAATTTTGTGTAAAAACAAACGAAAATTGTGGTTCTAATAGAATTACATTCAGTTTCATTTTATATGTATTTCAGGAAATACATCGGAAATGCCGGTGACATACAAATTGTTTTCCAGCAGTGTATACGATGGCAACGCTCATGAAGGCCATTATTACGTTTATATACAATATTTTGAGACAGATCAGTGGTTTTGCTTTAACGACACCTCAGTTAAACAGGTAGGTAGCTAAACAATTTAGTTTTTCTATACCTGTAGATTACCTTTTAATATAATGTTGTATATGATGCTAAATAATTACTCATAACTGATTCTTGAATTTATATGATTTTTATGTATATAATAATGCAACAAATAGATTTAAAAAAATAGTTTTACTAATTTATATTATTTCTATTATAGTAGAACTAAAACATTTGGCGCACAAAATGTATTACAGACTACAGACTTTTAATAAACTCTTGGAAAGTTTTTTTTTAAGTCTATGTTAATAGACTTACAAGACAGGTTCTTTACTAAATAGACCCGCATAAATTTGATACCGGTGATTAAACAAAAAATTGTGAGTACATTGAAAACAATAGTTCAGCATGTAATCAATAACTTCTTCTCAGGTTTGAACAATGTTTGAGATCAGTCTCCTCTTTAATTTTAAGTAATACAATTAATTTGGACTTCTTCCAACATAATTTCTGTTGCCCCTACATTGCACTGCAGATTTTTTGATGCCGATTGTTAAAAAGTGAAATTAATTATTGGAATAAAGTTAAAAAAAAAATTGTATTGATGCATTATTATAAACAAAAATCATATGAAGTCTTTCTGAGAAGCTATTGGTTCTTTTCTAAAATACAGACTGCTTCGTTTAAAGGTATCTTGGGCCTTACATTACCAATAAAACATGCTTAAAAGTTAAAAAATTATACATTACTGTATGAATTAGCACGCGTATAATTAAAAAAACATTTAGGTTGTCAGTGATGATTTACAACAACTTTTTGGAGAATTTAATTCAAAGACTGATGACCCCAACAAAAGAAGTACAAATGCACACATTTTAATATACAGAAAAGTATGTAATGCACACGGAAAAACTGTAACTGAAGATTTAGAAATTCATCATAAAGAATTACCAAAAAACGTACGTATAGAAATGGTTTAAAAAATTTTATTACTGCAATATTATTATTCAATTCTAATGCATCAGTAACTATTTCCAGTTATTCAAAATTTATATGAATTAAACAATATTTTATATATTATGAATCTAAGAACTTAATTAGCTTAATATGTTTCATCGATTTGTCTTTCGTATGTGATGTAGATATTGCAAGAAACTACGTTACAGATGAAATATAATAAAAATAAAAAACAAAATGTAACGAAGAAGTTATTTTCAAAAAAGTAGAGTCACGAGGCGCTTTTAATGACGATAATGGATAAGAGGATTCGGCAGTTGGGCAAAGTAGTGATGAAAATGCATACTTTCTATCACGGACTACGTGTATTAATGATAAGGTGCGTATAAGTGTGAGCCTAATGGTCGTACAGTATAACTTTTACTGTAGTTTTTTATTACACATTAAGCTTAATGACATACATATATGTATTATAGATATATTATAAATATGTAATTGTAACATCATATACGTACTTATATAAAGGGTAGCGAAAATAAGGTAGGGTAACTGCCTTACTGCTGATGTAAAAACCGAACATGCTTGCCTAGGGGCCCTTACTGTCTGTATTGGATCGCCCTTCGATCAAGTGATTGATTGGCTCAACTGGTATATGCATGTACCTTTTCGAGTCCTTGCTGCTTTTTTGCGTATCAATTACATATAATATCGAAGTGATAATGTTAATAGGGTCGGACCAGCTCTCTCACACACACACGCACACACGCACACAGAGAGAGAGAGAGAGAGAGAGAGAGAGAGAGAAATAAAGAAGATCTTGAACTAATTGAGTAATGAAAGTATGTAATAATACAATTCCAAAGAAATGGTTGAGTTACTTTTTAAAAATACGTATAGTAGCTATATTCACGGTGCGACGCGAGTATAATAAAATGATTTGTGGCTTAGACTGACTGAAAATAATGTATAACACCAGGCCGATTTCCTTTATCGGTAACACTCGAATTGATTCTTTATCTTGGTCATTCATTAGATATTCTATAGCACCTGAAACTGGTAGGTGACTCCACCCGTTCCGTCCACATGTTTAGTCAATGGCAACGAAAAACTCTTCCTGGTGATCGCCGTTTCTTCCCCGTCCGCTTTTCGCTTCTGTAAGTCTGATCGTAAATATCGTCTTAAATTCTCAATATCTTCTCGTCATATCTCTCACTTGGAATTGATTTGTATATCTCGACTTGTTTCTTACATATGCACTCATACTTAATCTCCAATTATGAGTTTTACGTCACTGGTGCTCCGTAGGTTAAACTTACCGAGTACCAGGAGACCGAAAATCATGACGCACCACGTTCGGAGGTTAAGAAATGCCCTAGATTTCACATTAACCGCCCTCGGCTTTTCCTCGGGCATTTATTCATGTGAAAGCCGCGACATTTGTAACCTCGCTCACTAGATGCGTAATATACTATTTATCCACTCAATCGCTGGGCCACTACCGGTAGCAGTCACAGGGACAAAACTACTTTTTGAACCGATTTACCAGAGTACCCAGCTGCGCTAGCCGCTTATTATAGACGCTCCCTTATTCTTGCATGCGCGTTTCAACATCTACATCTCATTTTCAAATTTTCCACAAATTTCACTTATCACAGACATTTAAGCATTGAAAAACGCCTTGCCAAACTCTTAACAGTCTGTCGCATGTAACAATATATACATATGTACGTACATACATACATGATGCCTGTTGTATGGAGTTAATATTTTTGAAGTTTTAATCTGATACTTATAATTAACAAGATAGAATTACGAATTTTCACTTCAACATCGCAAAATTTTAAGTAATCGTCAGTGACACGTAATGTTTGACCGAGTATTTGTAATTAACCTACATGACATATATAGTAAAATTTGTTTTTTTTTTGCCTCAAACTATAAAGTATTATTGTATGGTATCATATGCATTCTCCACATTCTTTTAAAAACAATATGCTGAAAATGTGCTGAAAAATCAGCGTATACGGATTCCGTACTTCGTGTGACCGCACCATAACACACACTCTCAAGGATATACTAATAAATTAGAACTGAGTGGCCCTGGCGCTCTCTGGATACAGGTTTCACCACACCATACATCCCTCATTCAACTTATTAAAATATTAATCTAGCTTGTGATGTGATGATACTTCAGTCTCGTGAGAGGGGCTTAAACCGGGAACACGACATATCAACCATGGAGAAACGGTGGAAATATTACATTTCAAGTAGATAGGAAATAAAGACACACCCATAAATATACTTGTTTATGTGTAAATGTGTATGTAAAATGAATACATAAGAAGGCTAGTTGAAATTTTCGCATGATAGGCGTATCGACTTGGACGCCTAATATTTGCTCAACAGGTTGTCGTTATGATCTAACCTTAAAATATTAAAAATTTGCCATATCTTAAAAAAGATACTAAGTAGACAACGACATACAATTTTTGTACGCTCTCTAAAGGGGATGTAATATCGTTGGGTAAAAATAGAGGTTACAGTACACATTTCACCATCATTTCAATGTCATGTACTGAAGAGTATCTTCATGCTATAACGGTAGAAAAATATGAAAAAAAAATACATTATGTGTAGTAGTTAATTACAAACATGTAAATTTTTGTTTCCATGGTACGTGCTCGCAATACCTTCGAATATTAAAAAATATGCTATTCATTGATATGTATGGCATTGATTGTTTGCTTAAATATGACCTGAAAACTATTAAAAAAATATAGAAAACATTTCATAAAGTTGGATGGACCACAAATACCATTTGTTGTGGATTTTATAACTTACAAAACAATTGTGCATAAATATAAAGGTGGCAGTCAACATGAAATTAACTGTGACTTCAGATAAATTAGCTGTAAATTAATGTGAAAAAGACTACAAATTACAAAAACGTTATTGTATGTTCAGAAAATTATTAAACATGTACAAAAATTTTCTCTCACAAACTTTTGCTCTCGACAAATTGTTATACATAAGTATTTTAAATATCATCGAAGCTCTCATTTTTGCGGTGTGTCGCATGTGAAGCATTTTGTTTTTTTGAAAATTGCTAATTATTTAAAAAATTTTTATCTACCAATTATTTAAAGTATGTACTTAAAAAAAATCCTGATCCAGAATTTTAGGGACCTTTATACCAGTAAAATATAAATCTCTTTATTTTTTATTATATATTTCAAACAAAAATTGTTTATATTTAACAAAATTAATGCATAAATATCATCTATATTTTCCTACACTTATAAGTATAGGTTATTCTACAACACTGGCATATTCCTGTATATATATATATTGAATTGCTGCACTTACTTTTTGTACTAAATTTTGGTGTGTAGCAATATCGCACATACTGATGTGTATTTAATCGCCATTTTTTACTTGTACACCAAATTTGGGTTCGGAAAAAGGTTTAATGCACGATTTATTTTAAAGGTAAATAATATTACGTAGGGAACACTGTGCGCTGTGTACTGTTGTATATAATAACTGTACGTTGAAAGATGTATTCGTGCAAGAATCGATATTTAAAAGGTATATTCGGTTCCTAGCATCTAAGCACTCATGAAGTTCTTAAAGAGTATACGGAAAATACCGTATGCGTTTTATTTCGGTTCACATCTCTTTCTCTCCCAAAATTTTTCATAGGCTTTTTTATACGCACGACGCAGCAATATATTAATCAGGGGCGGCGGAGAATAATTTTTCTGGGTGGGGAAAAAAAAAAATATATATATATATATATATATATATACATAGCAAAAGAAAAAGGAGGTACATAAGCTTTAAAATATCATATCTTATTAATAATTATAAATAATTCAGCAAAATTTAAGTATTTTACAGCGTTTATTTAATAAAGAATGAACATTTTCTTTCATGACTCCTACATATAAATTTATTTATTATTTCGTTTGAATCTAAGCAATTAGCCTCTTCTTTGTACATATTTAAAATAGCCAAGCTATTTAATCTTGTCTGTGTCATAGTCGACCTCAACCACGTTTTGAGACGTCTTAAAAGAGAGAAAGATCTTTCACACGTTCAGGATGAACCGGGAATAACAAGCAGCAGCTTAATCAGTTTTATATATTCTGGTATAAATTAATGAATTTCTGGATTTTCTTTTAAAAATTTTAAAACATCTTTCAACGATTTAGTATTAAAATCTTTTTTTACCTCATATGATTTACTGTCTGGTTTATCATTGGTTTTCCTTTTTTTCGCGTGTTGTTTTGAATCGTTGAATTGATTTTTATCATTAGTTAAAACATCGAAAAAAAAATTCTTATGTAATTTAAGTCTTTCAATATCAAGGTACTCTTTATCAGAGTCTTCACCGTTAAAAAATTCAACGATTTTCTTCAAATTCGCATCTCGTCCGATTATGAAATTCTCGCATTCATTTAGAAAATTCATTGTTTCATTGCTATAACGTTCATTAACAGACATTAACACCGTATCCAAAACTTCATAATAAATTTTTCGATAGAAATCTCTGGGTTTATTAAAATTAGTCTCTTCTGTCGATGAATCATATTTTTTGTTCTTACGTCTTCGGACTTCGATTTTTGGCTCATTAAGATCAAGTTTTTGGCTGTCTGTTACAATTCTTTTCCATAAATTTTCGAACTTTTCATGACCGCGCATTTCTTTTAAAATAGTTTTGATGTTATTAACTTTTTCGTGAGATAAATTAATACACAAATCATGCTTTTGAAGTTCTGCATTGAGATGTTCAATTGGGTCAAAAATATTGATAATAATATTTAGGAAAAGAAAAAACTCAAATGGTTCTAAGCTTTTAAGAAATCCAGCTGCTTTTGAAGAAACTTTACTATCCACACATTTATCGTGAATCAAATCATCGAAAAAGTCCATAGCGGCATTATAATTAGCATCTGATCTCAGTGTTCTTAAGGATGAAACTTTCATACACCACCTACAAGTATTGATTGTATTGTTTAAATATAAAAGAAAGTACTTTGTGGTAAATGAAAATATAAGTGGATATTTTATTTGATTAAAATTTTAGGATTTACCTTGTTGGAGAGTAAGGTTTTAAATTTTTATCATCTTCTGATTGTAGTTTTTTGAATTGAGCCAAGGGTTTAGGGGAGTGTCTAATAAAGTTTATAATATCTTTGGCGATTCCAATGAAGTTTCGAACTGAAGTTATGCCTTCCAATGCATCTTGAACAACAAGATTTAAATTGTGAGCTGCACAGTGCACATACAGTGCCCGCGGTTCTTGAGTCAAAACGAGCGTTTTAAGTCCAGATATATGTCCTCTCATATTTGATGCTCCGTCGTAACACTGGCCTCGTAAATTATTGAAATTCAAATCGAATCTTATAAAAATATCTTTAAGTGCGTTAAGCAGAACCTCTGATTTTGTACTGTCTGTCGAGTAGAAGCCAAGAAACAATTCCTGAACAGATAAATTATCTAAAACAATTCTACAACAAATCGATATATGTTCTGTAATTGATATATCAGATGTCTCGTCGATAATTATCGAAAAATGCTTAGCTCATTTTATTTTATTTATTACATCTTTGATAATCTTATTAGCCATTAAATCTAACATTTCATTGACCACATCATGGCTAATCCAATTATTTTGACGCTTCAACCAAACTTCAAGTTCTGCGCAGTCTTCAGCTCGTGTTCTTAAAAGTTGGGTGAGATTACAGTTCTCATCAGTTCCATGTCCATGGAGAGCTAATCCCTGCCGAGCTAGTAGATTTATTGAACTAAAAATCTTATCCAATGCTATACGGGCAGACATCATTTCCTTTTGTTTTTGAGTGTTAAGTCGATGTTTAATAGTTGGTTTCACTAAATTACTTAAAGCTGTAATAGAATCTCGATGCAATTGTCTCTTTTCATGATTTTCAAACCTTGAAATCGCATTTTTCCAAGAACAAAAGCGTCGATTTACAAATGCTTCGCATGACTCTCTGCTGTTTTTGTCAACAACGAAAACGATTTTTTTTGTAACTGCGTCTGTACAAACAGTACAAATGATTTTGTTATTTTTATTCAGTTTTATCCAAGTGTATTTTTCTTGCCAACGTTTGAGGTTACGAGGTGGTAGATTGCCTAAAATGGTAAAAATTATGCTGGGTTAGTTGATTATTTCATATAAATATAAATGGCAACAGTCTTTTATTTGGTAGTAGTGGGAGCAGTAAGGTAATTCGAAAAATTTTACAAACATGTGCCAACTTAGTGAACCTTTTTAGTATGGCAGTACTGATAATTTAAAGGAAATAAATTATGCCTAACTAACACATGAAACTCCGGATAATACGTTAAAAAATATATTTAAAAAATGAAGAAAAATATGGTCCTGTCTTCTTTTCAAAATCATAGTTCTAATGATTATATTTCAGTGTAATTAATAAAACAAAAAGAAAGAGAAGCAGTCGCACTGTGGAGCAGTTGTGCACACGTATATCTATACATTTTTTTTTTTTAATACTCATCATCGCCCGTAGGCTCAGACGTGGCTTGTTGATATCGAGGTATTAAGCCACGTGCTGGTTTAACATTATTTTCATTCATTCGATAATTTTTATTTACGGTAAAGAGGTAAACAGTGGGTTGATACGAGAACGATTCCTACCCTAGGAAAAACTTCCTCAATTTTTTGATAAATTAAGTGATTTCTAAGAGTTAAATAATTCATTTCGGTTTTCATCGCATAATTTAGAAAACTGCGGTGTAGGTTAGTATTGTAAATAATATCATGCCCTTATCCTCATCTTAGCACTCAAATCGAAAACCTTTTTCGGGCAACCATCCGCTAATATCTTTAATTCACCCAATAGTACATCAGAAATTAACGAATTCTAATAAATAGAGGCAGCCCACAACACATAATTAGTATAGGTTATTGTTTGTTTACTTACATGGCTCTCCGTTTGCTGCACTGTCTACTGAGGCGTTATCAGAACTATCATTTTTGTTGCTATCGACGGCGTCAGCTATACGTTCAGAATGCACGAAGATTGGACAAATTCACTAGTCAAGTGTGCCCTATCCCAAGTACCCAGCGTGGGCACCGTAGTGTGGGTGTGCACCTAGCGAAGTGTAGGACCTCGCCAAGTTACGGAATACCACCCCAGGTGTCGCGCGACACGTCATAAGTTTTCATTTGGAACGTTCCCAATGAATAGATGTCGCGCAATGGCCGACAAACGTTGTAGGTATACCTATATATACATGTACAAACATAGGTTTATACAGGTATAAATAGGTATACCTACAACTTTTGTCCGCCGTCGTGCGACACCTTTTCATTGGGAACGTTCTAAATGAAAACTTGGGACGTGTCACGCGACACCTGGGTGTCGCGTCATTTGAAATACGTCCGAGGTCACCCACGGTAAATTAAATGGAAAAGTGGATCTAAGAATAAGCTTTTTAAGACGATAAAATTCAATTAGTTAATTTATTCACCAGCTATTTGTTGCATAAAATAATTTTGAATTTGGTTATGAAGTTATGAACTTTACAAAGCTTCATATACATTTACAGATTCTTAGTTGCTTTAACTTACTATAGCTAATCAGTTTTGTATAAAACCACTCCTTATGTACAGCCTTACATCTTACGCTATTTTAGATTTTCCGTAGGCGTACATATGTTTTTCTGCGCTTTTCTGCGTGTGGATTTCCCCACCCAAATCGAATATGCGTGGGGAGTTTTCCTTCCATCCCCACCCACTCCGCCGCCCCTAATATTATTAATGCATCATATAATTAACCATGGCCTACAATTTTTGCTGTCTCTAAATATCTCTCAATCACTCTAGAAAGCTTGTGGTATACTCACCGTAATACGTACCAAAAAAACAGCCTTTAGAATCCTTATCAATCTAGCGTAAGTTCTTTTAAACGTTCGAAACACAAATATTTTATACCTAGTATGAATGTGACTGTATTCTATAAATGCCTAAAAAAAGATGCTTTTCCTATACAGGTTTCTAATACTATATATATGATTCCATAAAGGTTGTTATAGATGTACATTGGAATAACTGAGAAGATTGTCTTGTACTTTACCGAATGAATAATTTGCTGAATTTGAAAATGCCGAATTTTCATTTGTCGAAAATAAAAGTTCCGACTTTTTTTTATTTTATTTCGGCAAATTTTTTTTCGGCACAGGAAGGTATACTAAAACTAGTTATTTGCAACTAGAATCGAAAGTCGGGTATTATAAGTACACACGTGTTGTAAGTTGTAACTTCATTTTTTAAATACCATCGTGAAAAATATAGATAACCAACAAAAATTTTGAAATATTCTATTTGTAATTAATCAAATTGTCGTATTTCTGTACGTTAACCTATTTTTCTTGCAGCAGTGGTGCTAACCATCAAAGTTTTTTAAGTAAATCAAGACTCCAAGATGCGGGTTGGTATCCCTACTCGCTGGAACCTCCTTAATCGAACCTGCAATAACTTTACTTTTTTTTCTTTCTATAAGTAAAAAAAGTACCATTATTTCTAAAATGTTAACCTCTGGTTATAGCATGTTATTTAACTTCAGTATATGCCCAGTAGTAGTTTCCGTCACTGGTACGCATTTCCTTCAGTGCAATCAATTTTTTTGAAACACTACTAAATTTTTTATGACATTTTTCTGTTAAATATTCGATCAAGTACTGGTGAGTTAAATATGATTTACTTTTTATTTCAGGCATCAGTTTTAGTAAAACACGGCTTATGCCAAAGAGCATTCTAAAGGGAAGGAAATACATATGTATTAACTTGAAAAATATCTCATATCTCGATTTAACATGTAATGACCTATTTAATTTATTTTTAACCTAAATAACAAGTTTGTGTTCATGTTTTAAGCAATGAAATGTCCATAGAACGAACAAATGCAACCTAGCTTGAGTCTAAAAAATACTTAGAACAGACAAATTATTACTGTAGCTATTTATTGCTACAGATAATAATTTGTTATACTTTTCTCACAACACCTAGATAGGTTAATATGAAGTAAGCCACATGGTCATAGTTAATCTCAGTTTAGTACACCTTAAAAGCACGAAGTTGCATCTATTTTTAAATGGAGAAGCTCAAAACTGTTTTGTATAAAAAAGAAGTAACAATATTCGATGTTTAAGGTATTAAATATCAAAAAAAAATGCTGGACCATTTGTTTTCAAACATGTACGTATAACAACGAAATTCAATTCAGACTTATTCCTAAAAGATATTAATGATTTGGGCAGCATGTTTGATAATTAACTAAATTTTTTACTGTGCAAACAAATTCTTGACTTTGGGTTCTTAAAAGTTCTAAAACGATGTTACACATTTTTGTTAAATACTTTTAAACTATATGTGTAGAAGCGTGATTCTTCCGAAAGTATATAGCTCTATGCAGAGCTCATGCTACTACAAGAATCTAAAACTGAATGTTCAAATGCGTAAATTTATGTTAAAAGTGTTAAACTGTCTTAGAAAAATTTTTTAAACTGATGTTTTGACTCCGTAATAAGAAAATAAAAGAATACAGCCAAAAGATCAGTTCCGTACCTTGTCTCAATCTGAATTTCGCACGTAGGCAGACTACTTATACCCAGTGCACACAAGGATTGTGTAAAATTTTGTTGTACAAAAACTTTGGTGCACAAAATATTTCCCATATGCTAATGAACAACGATTACAAAGTATTTTATTGACATTTTTCTTGTGCACAGTATTTGGGCAGAGTTTTTTTTTACAACATCGTACCTTAATAGGATGTGCAAAGGACGTACGTTTATTGAGGCATACACATTGTGTACAATAAAATAATTAATACTTTGTAGTCTTTACTCATACTTAAGATTGTAAAAAATATTTTGTACACAACAATTTGCAAACAACGAAAATGTGCACAGCTTTTGTGTGCATTGGACATAGTTTGCCCATCAAACACTGAATGTCCCATGACTTGAACTGAAACGTCGAAGATAGCGGAAATCACTTTGAAAACAACACTGTTGTACTTCGTAATACTTTATATTGGTCACTTATATAATATTAGGTTATAAGAAAACCAATGCAGAAGTCAATGATGTCAAAAGTTTTAATCTTTTCAATTGATACATATTTTAATTTTCAATTTTCGTGTGTACAAAAGTTTTGGTCACTTCCGTCCCCCTCTAGATCCACCACTCTGATTCTCATACAGGTAAGTAGGAATTTTTTTCTTGTATTATTTATTGTCAACATCAAATAGGGCGGTCACGCTATATGAAAGTTTGAGCAGGTTACGTATAGTATCGTGCTATTATACATACATTTAATTTCGGCTGCCTGATTTTGAAAATTTAAGAAAAATATTGCATATTTAATATCATTGTAACATTAATGCTTGGTAATCATCAGGCCTTATAAGCGCTAAACTAAAATTTTTAACAAAATCCTGACAAGAAAGGCCTTTTACTATAGTTAATAAGAAATATGTAGACGTTATATGCTCATTTTTAAGATGCTCCAATGTTTTATCACGACTGGCTCAGTCTTTTCGACCCTGCGAGGGAATAAGTATGGTAGAAGACACAACACACAAAAAAAGAAAGAGATTTAAGTGCATGCATATTCGCTTCGAGCCGATGCAGAGGTTGCCCCTTCTGTATCAGATATTTGACTGAAGTTCTGCAGTGTAAACAAACGGCTCATAACACATATACATGCATATAGCTGCATATGATTGGCTAAAGGAAGCAGCAGGAAGAAATCGTCGGTCTCTTTCTAGCCTGCCAATCACCAGCAGCCACATCATGGTGTGAGGCGTTTGTTTACATGCAAGAACTTTTGTCAAATTATATATCTGCTATAGAGGGCGCAGCCTCGGTATTGGCTCGGAGTAAATTGCCATGTGCGCACAGTGCGCAGTGTCTAGTGTGTGCCACTGTGCTGTTGCGCACGTATGCGTGCATGCATGTCTAATTGTGAGTGTAACTTATGTACTTAAAATAAAAGTATGCATGTATGTGTGTATGTGTACTGTTTAGTTGTCTACTTCTATACAGGTTCTACTATTCACATGAGTGCACATGTGTGTATATAATATATCCATAGACTAGTTAATGTTATTATTTGAATAAAGTAACTACTTATTATTTTATTAAAATCAATTACCAAAAAAAATTTTCATACATGGTAGGTCGATGCAGAAAGCCAATATTGATTCTACAGTTTTTATGATGGAACATAACTACTAAATATTTAAAAATATGCCATATCTTGAAGAAGAAGCAAGATAAACTGAAAATAACGATATTTACGCATTTTCTAAGGAAAAAATAAGTGTCACAGCGCACAAATAGAGGTGTTGAGTTATGAAGAAATGTAACCTCAAACTTCAGAGTTTTAGATATTTCTCTATAAAATCAAAGTGGAAAATTTTAGAAGAGGTGTAGAGTGGATATCTTATTTTTTAAAAACGCCACACCGCTGACGGGTTGGGAGATGGATTAACCCAAAGTACCGATTTTTATATGTGCGCTTCAATGAGCAATTTTATTTTTAATCAGTGTTATGTCAACGTTCTTACCACAATACTGGACCCTTGTGGCCAGTGTGAGAACTTATACACTTTCTAGACACGCAGATCAATGAACGTGTCTGTAAATATCTATAACTTCTAATCTCTCACATTTTTACTTATAAACTCCCGTTATCTCTCTCTCTCTCTCTCTCTCTCTCTCTTTCTCTCTCTCTCTCTCTCTCTCTCTCTCTCTCTTTGTTAACTCATAAATATTTAGATAATTTTCGAAGTTCTCTTACTTCTGCAGTATGGTACATGTCTGTGATGCATCCCGTTTCTTATAATACATTTTTTATGATATATTTTAAAACATTTAAGGTTGTTCTTTCATGACTCTCAAGTCAAAGATGTCACTGTTAAGTTGAAATTAATTAATACTGCTTCAATTTTGAACGATTATTAGTAAATATTGTTTAAGATCATGATATTTGATACAAAAGTTTGTAGAAATGATTATGTAAAAATTGTGCTTAACCTCAAAATACCAGAAGTTGATGCTTGCCTATGCTTTCAACATAGCATACGAAAATGTATATCTGCGTTTGTATCAATATATTTTGATTACGTCCGTGAATATACATGTTAAGATGACAGTATGTTTAGAATTGCATAAGTTTTATTGTGTCAATTTTTACTTAATGATGTTCGGTAAATAAATAACTAGGCTACGATTTCAGAAAAAGAGCGCTTAGTTGCCATAACAGCACATACTTGGAATTTACTTTTTATTTATCATTTTCTTGCATTTAAATTCGTCAGCCTACTCTAAAATTTTTAGGAATTGCATATTGTTACTAAATAAATAATTCCTCAAGGTTTTATGTTATTCCGTTCCTAATTATTTCATGAAAGAATCATCTTAAAGTAATTTTCTTCTTATTAGGATTCAATTATCCATATTACATAAAATATTCCATTAAATTGTAGCTTAGTTATTTATTTACTAAACATAATCAAGTAAAAATTTACACAATAAAGTTTATGCAATTTTAAACATACTGTCATCTTAATATGCATGTTCACAGACGTAATCAAAAGATATTGATACAAATGCAGGTATACGTTTTCGTATCCTATGTTGAAAGCATAGGCAAGCATCGACTTCTGGTATTTTGAGTTAAGCACAAATTTTACATAATTATTTCTACAAACTTTTGTATGAGATATCATGATCTTAAATTTAAAATCAGTACTTAATTTGATTTAATAAACAAAATTTCCAAATAATCGCTCAAAATTTAAGCAGTATTAATAAATTTCAACTTAACAGTGAAATCTTTGACTTGAGAGTCATCAAAGAACCACCTTAAATGTTTTAAAATATACCATAAGAAATGTATGATAAAAAACGGGATGCATCACAGACATGTACCATACTGCAGAAGTACGAGAACTTCAAAAATTATCTAAATATGTATGAGTTAACAGAGAGAGAGAGAGAGAGAGAGAGAGAGAGAGAGAGAGAGATGACGAGAGTTAGAGAGTAAAATGTGAGGGATTAGAAGTTATGAATATTTATAGACACGTTCATTAAAATTAATTTCATACAAGTTTATACAAAATAAATAATTCCTCAAGGTTTTATGTTATTCTGTTCCTAAATATATTATTTAAGAATTATCTTAATGTAATTTTCTTCTTAGTAGGATTCAAGTATCTATATTGCATAAAATATTCCATTAAATAAAATATATCTCTGATGTGAAACGCTTTTTAACCTAATTAAACTATATATACATATCTTCCTATATTATATAGTCGTAAGAGTTAGAGCGAGGTTTTGCTCCCTCCACTCCCCCCGCTCCCCCTCAGCTCCTCCCCAAATAAGGTAGTTATTCTTTCATTTTCTTGCACTTTTCGAGTAATCATACTTTTTTGCTAGCTCCTTCCCACTCCCTCCGCTCCAACCCACCTCCCCTCCCGACTCCTCCCCAGCTTCCCCATATATAATGTAAATATATTCGTAAAGCCTATTTATTAACTGTTACAAGTGGTCTAATTTTCACATATAATTTTTGACCATAACAAAAAATTATGTTACAATTATCTTACCTACAATGTTTATTTTGATTACATACTCTAAAATGTCTTTTTAGGTGCTCTGCTCTTACAAAGCCTTTTCCACAATTTTGACAAATATTTTTTTGAACGTTTTTTTTATGACTTTTCAAATGTCTCTGTAAGTGATAATGTCTTTTTGAATTTTTTTCGCATTGAATACACTTAAAATTTTTTTCAATGTTTAGGAATTCCTTTGTGTGACGCAAATAGTTTTTCTTGTCTAATATTATAATCACATACAAAAAATTTTTTGAATTTTTTCGTGCGATGATAGACACTCTTGATTTGAAAATTTTGAGTTACATTTGTCACACTGATAAAATTTTGCATCCATGATGGTGTATCTGAAAACATATTACACAAAACGGATTGTTAATGATTTCATAAATCTGGGTACTAGACAGTACTGTAATTTGCTTTTTTGATGAAAGAAAAAATTTGCAAGAGAGTATAAAAATAGTAATCAACTATGGAATAGTTTTTTTGTTACTCTAAAATTTAATTCTAAACAATGTTTTCAATTTCAAATTTATTTTCTGATTCAATTTGGATAAGTATTATTTTTGGGTCTCTACATCTAGACAATGCAACATATAATTGCCCATAAAAAATTAATGGTTTTCTAAGGTATAATCCTAATATCAAAACTTTGACATTGAGATTTATTGATAGTCATAGAAAAAGCTAAGGTAAATGGAAATTGTCTTCTGTACAATATAAACGGTAGCAAAGAAGAATTGTTTGCTTGTAGTGTTATTCTTGGAATAAAGACTTTATTTGCTTTTTTTTCACCTGTGATTATTTCAGCTTCGATGTTGTATTTAAATAATTTTGTGATTCGTAATCTTGTACCGTTGCGAAGTCCTTCAGATATGTTTATGTTTCGTATTAACATAACAATAGCGTTAATTTTCACATTTAATTCATGTGGAGGACGACCTTCTTTAATACTATTTAAATATTCTGTAGGGAAATTAATATAAATATTATCGTCTGATTTATCTACTCCTTTGGGAGTTGCTTTATCAATACTATAGTACGTAACTAATGTTCCTACCATATTATTTAAAATTTTTTTGTTCAAAAAATAAGTGTATTCATTGTGAGATGTTAATATAGCTTTACTTAAAAGAATCATCATCATTATTAAAAATTTTAGAACATACATCATTTGTTTTCCATGTCTGACGAATTATAAAAGTTTTAATTTTGCTTTCTCCTATATCCAGTAGCAATAAAGAACATTTTTTATCAATTGAACGTATATTATTTTTTAAATAAAAAATTTTAAATAAAGGCCAAAAATTGGAAAATTTTATGGTTTCTTGGACAATAGTAATTTTGCTTCCGTTTTTTAATACTGGGAGAATTTGACGAAAGTCTCCACCTAAAATTATTATTTTATTTCCAAAAAAATTATCACGCAGGGGGCATATATAGTTGTAAAAGCTTAGAAATATCTATTGTCACATACAAGATAGACAGCTCAGTTGAAAAAGGGAGCCACTGGAAGAAATAATAGAGCTCACCAACATAAAGTCAAGGGCACATCTCTCTGTCTTCATAAATTTTACCACTTTTATTTGAAATTAGCAGCTTGTTCTTCATATTTTCTTAAAAGCAGATCTGTAATCATTCCCCAGCGTAGAAAATTTATTCCCGAGTATTTACGAAAAATGCCATAGTTTTCCGAATTCTGTAAAATATACTTTAACATATTATTTTCATACTAACAATAAATTTTATCATTTTTTAATGCTTAAAAAAATAATTATACAAACCTTATTTTAAAAAAATTACACTTATAACTCAATAGGGGGGTTGGTGAGCGGAGCCCGCAGGGGGGTGGAGCCCCACTAGTATATGTATATATAGTTTAATTTAAAAGCAAGCCCGACAAGTTATGTGATACGTTCTATATAATTGAATATCAAATTTTTTAATTTAAATGTCAGAAAAGCGTAAGTTAAAGCTAAACAACATTTTACATCAATTATGTATTTTTTTTGGTACAACCCAATGAGCCTTTGGATATTTGTTGTGGATAGTATTTGAGGTAGAACTACTATAAAAAATAATTTTTTCAACCAACTTTTAGTTAAGGTAGCAGTTCAATTAGGAGGTCCCTACGATCAGCAAACTCAGCATAGATGTCGTGCTGTAGCTAAGGGAAATATGGCGTCACTGGCACACTACGGCTATAAGTGATAACGGTATACGGTAATGTGGACTTACTTATGTGACAACATATCCGTCACGCTGATTTTAGGAGATCATGAATACTATATTTGTGTCAATTTGACGCCATTTTTCTCTTAGCTATAGTACGCCATCTATGCTAAGTTTGCGAACCGTAGGTATCTTATACTGCACTATAGAGTATGCATAGGATATGCTGTATTTACTGCACATCTGTCAGTGTCCCTCTCATGCAACTACACAATAGTTTTAAACTTTGGAAAGCTTCAATACAAAAACTGTACGGCTAGGCTTCTTGAGACTTGGTATTTAGTTAATTTATAATATCAATTATAACATATCGTTTTTTTGAAGGATTGATCGTTTCGTTTAGGAGTTATGAATGATTTTGTTTCGAATCCTACCCCAAACCAGATGCTCTCCTATTTCTCACGTGTTAAAAGATCAACAGTAAAACTTTTATATCTCCAAAACTACACTGCTAGGCATCTCCAAATTTGGACTCATGATGAACTATAGCAAACTTAAGCCACACACAAAACTTTAGAAAAATTTATCGTCTAGTCGTTGTACTGAACTACTACCTTGAAAAAATTCCATAAAGCATTTTGAGCTACTTTCGGTAGCGTCACCCATAAATCATTTTTACATTTTTATGCCGAATAAACTGCGGGAGTTTCTATACGTAATACACTGATAGATTGTGGTATTAATTGTTCTGGTATGTTTACTCTGTTACGCGTGTGAGTGTTCAATTAATAACAACAATGGATTTTACATATAATTTTAAAATTCATCTTTAAATGCCCTTAATACCATACAACGATACAAAAACAAGTACAACTATTGGGCTTTATGTAACAGTCTATACGTTAGTATCAAATGATAGATACTCAATCATTTAATATTGCAAGGGGGCACTTCTATTACCTAGAATTTATAATATACGCTTTACATTTATATTTATATTCTTCTATTTATTATGTTTTCTTGAAATAAAAAATCCGTTCAATAGACAATTCAAGGGTACACATTTTTTTTATATATACATATATTTCAATTATAAAAAAAAATCCTATTTGAAACACGAAAATTCGAATTTGAACGCCGCGTGCGGGGAATGTGCGTCTAGTACGTTAAGAAAACGCTAGAGCGCGTTCACCCAAAAAAGGAAAAACCTGCTACTCAAAAGGAAACAACATTTGCATAAAAAGCACCAGCGCACAGTGTGAAGTAGTTCTCTTCCAGCGAACCTGGGACGCACATGTGCGGTCACACCCAGACCTGGAACTCTCTCGTGCACCGGTACATTACCGCGACAAGCACAAGGTGAGAGAAGGAGACTGAGTACGAAGGCCAAGAGCTGAAAAGTAAGTTTGCACACCACCTATAGGTAACCCCATCCACTAACCGGTTCCTACTTGGACTTTCGGTGCTCGACCGCTTTAAGCGTAAAGAAGACGCATCCCCAAGTAGTCAAGGCACTAGGGTGAGCGATCACGTTCTTAGGCGAAGTTCCTGGGTCGACGACTTGAGCAGTGCTCAAGACACCCAAGGGTCCTGAGAACGACCTAACCCTACGTGACTTGGTAGCATAGGTCGGATAGCGTCAACCGACCCAAAAGTGTCAAGCAACCCGAGACTGCGCAGTACGCATCCGGGACCCGAGCATGCGCGTTAAATCGAGTCAAATTCAGCTCTCTAAGACATAGACTCTCTTAGCTACAGAATTTATTTTCCGCCATTTGCCTTTAAGTGAGCAGGTGCGTTCGGATATTGGGCGATAAGTAGGCATGTAGCTATAATGTAGTGTATATATATACTTATATACACAGCATGTATATATGTATATGTGCCAAATGCCAATATATAGCTCAGCAGCAGCCGACACGGTTTTCCTATACGAATGTAAATAAATGCTTGACCTGGACTAAGTAATATAGAAGCTCAATCTTCCCGACTATGCGACGATTCCGTCCCTCTGGTTAACCTGCTGTTCTTGAAGAAGAGTCAAAGTGCAGGTGCTGGGGAGAGTGGTTTTTTCCTGGTGACTATGCAATCGCCCAGGACAATGTATTCCATACAGCAAACTTTACTTGCTGGCATATACAGCAATATGTTTATTTTTCTCGGTTTTGATGCTGATACCCAAGATAACATGTATCGTGCAACAAATTTTAGATGCTGCTGTTGTTGGTCGTTTTTCGTTCTTGGTGATGATTTATAGTTTCTTACAATAACTACCCTATGCACTGTGCATCGGAGTCTTCATGCTGGTGAGAGAGTGCCTGTTGATGGATATTGAAAATAAAATTTATTTGTATATATCCTGGTGATGATGCAGTCACTCAGGACAGTTGTACTCTTTCCAGTAGATTCAAACTGCTAGTTCTGAGATTAGTGCTTTTTTCCAAAAATGTTATTTTTACATACTAGCATTTATTAACAAATGCTGCAGTGCCCGTTTATTTTCTTATAGTGTTATATTGCATGCTTATTTATTTACCTTGGGATGACGTATAAGATGATTAACGAAGGGTACTACACTATGCTAAACGTCGTCTCCAAGATACAAAGCATCAATCTCAATATCAGTTAGTCGAGCATATACTGTCTTGAGTGCGTACAGTGTATACATCGTCATTAGAAGTAGGGTTTACAAATACATTTCATTTTTAATACTTATAAAATCCTCATAAATCAGACTCGACGTTTGATCCAGGAGAAGTACATTTACCTATGATGGTGATTCAGTCGCCCAAGACTATAATACTTGTTGCAGCATATTTGATCTCCTACTGCTCGGGTCCATGTGTCTCTTTAACTGGTGAGGGTGGAGAGTAACATACAATAATATGCTCAGTTTCATGGAGATTGACTTGCTGTCGCTCACATTCCTGGTGATGATGTACGTACATGCTCAACAAATAATACTCCATGTGCAAAAGGGTTTTTTTTTCTTTATATGCTGTCATTGTTTGACATTAAAAATAGAGAATGAGTCTTTTGATTAATCACATATACAATAAGAGTAACAGTGGTGGTAATTATTACAGTAAAAAATCAATACTTACTAAACATTACAAACTATTATTCAAAGTAATTCAAACCGCATTAACTTAAGACCATAATTCCTGCATTTAAAAAACAAATAATAATACAATTTTCAATTAGCTGTACAATCAAACCAAGTGCATGAAATAACATCAAGAAAATTCAATATTTCATTTTTATCAGCAACAATCTGAAATACAGTGAAATTTGTCCAAGTAAGAGCCGACGACGAGCTCTTAAAAAAAGTCTATATGTTAAAAGGTATATTTTTTTTTTTTTTTTTTCCATGATCTTTGTACCTTGGCACTTATTATGTGCGTTGCAATAGTTATTAATAAAGGAATAAGTATTACACAAACGACTACTTGTTTTCCATATAAATTAACTTTATACATAATTTCGTATACGTTTATATTTGACATGTTTGATTTGAGATAAAATATCGTTTTTACTCATTACTTCATTTATTAAGCAAGTGAACAATAAATGAGTAATTAGTATGGTACACAAATAAGATGACAACTGTTGACGTACATTTATTATGAAATACACCTGAAGTCTGGGTTATTTAATAAATTCATTTCAACAACTTTTCTATTACTTTATTTATCTGAAAATTCTGTGTTGGGAACGTCCTTAAGCGCTGACGGCAGAATCAAGCTTCAATAAATATGTATTTGCATACATACCTACACACTCACGGTTCGAAATTATCTTAAGATAAATAATTATAAAATGATTTATCTACTTATGTATTACTTGGAAGCGCTCGCGTTCTCATAAGACTTGCGTGTGATGAAAAACAAGGTGATGATGGTGAATTCCCTCTAGTTGTCACTTCGTGTCGTTACCTAATAAGTAGTTTGTGTGCAAGGACCTCTGCCTGATAAGCACATTATTTTATAAATTCGTTGTATTCTTAAGTGTCAAGTTCAATTAATTCTTATATTCCACATTTATTGCGAATGTTCAATTTTTTTGGTATTTACAACCAATGTCAGAATGAGTGCGAAAACACCACTTGTTGTTAATGGTTACGTTTTTCAGGTGAAAGATCGCTACAACGTCATTACGTAAGTGTTACTTTTGTACTAGAAGCGAATAGCAACATGATGCACACAGTAAACCTTTTAGGAACGTTAACACCGTCCATGATTATAACTTTCAACATCCGGTGTGATTCCCTGTAATGCATTAATAAAGAAACTTTTTACTGTCACATCGTCCTGGCATACGCAGCTTCTTTGTCCTTTGTGCAAGGGACTACAGTCCTATACTTCTGTTTCTGAAGTTTCCTCTATTTATAAGAACATGATGTTAATAACAATTTGATACTTAATAACGTTCCCAGTAATTATACTCCTCATTTCGGCCTGGGTCAATGAGATAATAATCTCTCTGCCCTTCAAGTATAGTTTCGACCCAGCTTTTAGTACATTATTACTGTTGTAGAAGATCGTGAATCAGAGGAAATATCTACTGTCCAGCCTGTCGAAACAGCAGAGTTTTCATAACCTTCTTTTTCCACGAAGTACTCGCTACCGGGAGCAGTGGTGGGTAAATAACGCACAGCCACATTTTCTACATATTATACATGATATGAGTGTAATATGTCATTTATATTGTTGACATAACGTATAGCATGTAGAAAACTCAATAATTTTGTGGCTCCAGGAACTCCGCGAATAACTTTCGAATTGGGACATGCAAAAAATACCCAAAATTGCGGAATCGTTAGCAACGTTTGCAATCACTTTGCAAAAAATTGTCGGATCTTCCGGTTGTCTATAAAAAAAAAATAACTAAATGGTCCAGCGAGAGTCCGAATAAGTACGTTGTCTGGCTCAAATACTTCATATACGGCTATGAAACTTACTTTAGTCGTTTGCAATTTAATTGTCGATGATGATTATCTATTGCATTATTGTAAAACTAACAGAAAAACAATGTGAAATAATTATTTCAGTCATTGCGAATAAAGTCTTCTCTGCAGCTATATATATAGCTATAGCGCTCTCGAGAGCAGACAGCTACCAAACTGGCGGAATTTCCAACAAGTGTGCATTATTAATAGAACAAATTATTGTGATACAATAAGTATAAAACTATCATTTTGGCGTTTGAAAGTTGGTAACGTGAGTCAGAGCAACTATACATATATAGGTACAGCTATATATATATTTATAGGTATACAGCTCGAGTCGCTCTCGGGGAGAACGAGCCTTATGTTTACATAAACTGTCATTTGCGGATTGCTTGAATTTACGCGAAATAAGTATCTGAGCACAAAGTCAGTTCAAATAATTATAATTATTGAAGCTTACAATTTGTTAGTGCGAGAGTGCAATTATCGTTTGTACGACTTGTTGACTGGATGTAGATAAAAGAACTAACCTACAAATTTTAGATAAGTTTATTTTATTCATCTGTAGCATAAATTTTTAATTAGTAAGCAAGGTACTTTGTGGTTTTTTTCGCTTTCAGGTATAATTATTAACCAGAATAATAAGACTTGCTGCCTGGAACGATACCGTTATTTATCTGCATCTACATCACAACATCGAGTTGACAGAGTAATTGTATTTCTTTGTCAAAACTATTCAGAATCATTAAAAATAAGATACTTTATTTTAGAGTACTCGGCAGAAGGCTGCAACAATAAGAAAGAAAAAGGACAACGGGTTAGGGCTCGAGTAGCCTCGTAACTCCTAGGAGGAGAGCAGATTCCTTTACGAGAACCCTGTTCCATCGAGAGACGGAATTGAACGAATTCCGTTTTCGGTCCGAATTCCAGAATCGCACGCACCTCATTTTCCCCTGGAGCCTTGCGCGCGCCCGCCTCCGTCGCTAATTGGCTCATGTCCCGTCGGCGCGGTGGTGGGAGGGGCGGGACTTCAGGACTTGGCAGTTATTTTTTAGCCTGCACGCTCTCTCTGGTCTGACACGCCAAATTGAAAGCATCGTTAATATCTCGCTTAGTGCTTGTTTTAACGCTTACAGTTTGTACCGTCTGCAGGAGATTTCGCCGCTGTCATCGAGCCCCAGGACTCAGGACATCGTCATTGAAACTTAAGTCTCTCTTATATTTTTTCTTTCTATCTTTATCTTCACTCATAGAATCGACATTCTCTTACACCTCTCTTCACCTAATTAGTCTATCACCCACGCTTTATCAGCTTCCGCATTCGCCACTAACTGCATCTGCATACTCGTGCTACATCTCAACATCCTCTGCAACAAACCGTCAATTCATTCGCTAATCCGTCAATCTCTTATTCATACTCACATACATCATAACTCTTTCATCTCTTATTCACGCTGTCTCCCTTTTCCTAAAACCAATCCTTCTTTCCTCGAAACCGCTTTTGTCATCATCATACTAGCTCATCATTTGTTCCTTCCCTGCATGCCCCCCCTCCCCCTGTCACCTCGACACCGTTCGCTTGCTCTACATTATTTCTCTCTCCCCATCGTCCAACCTTCCATCGACCTCAACTTCATCGACCACCACCCACCGTCACGATCTTTCTCGAGCACGCCACTAACCACCTTATCAGTCATCCCATCTGTTATACGAGTCATCATCGTTGGTCTCACATCTCTGTATGCACGTAGCATCATTTTAACATCGTCTTCGCTCCATCCATCCGCATTTAACCTTGTCACTACATATCGTACATATCATACATCTATTACGCCTTATTCAGTGCACATTGTCATCCCGTCATCATCACTCCATATCTCGTCCGCTTCATTCCGATTCTCGTTCCGGAATCAGGGTCCCCACCCGAACACACTTCTCATAACAACCGTCATCGCAAACTACCGCAGGTGGTAGTCAACTTCGACTTCCGGGCGTCGGCCCGCTTTCACCAGCTTTGCGCTGACTCGTGCCACCGTGCAGGGCCCGCCGGTTCGCAGAGGAGATCACTCCTCACTCACTCGTCTCGCATTCACACACTGGGAGTCGTTACCACCAGGTCCTCCCGCACACACTTAAACATTCACGCATCAACACAACACACGCTTACCACCGTTCCAGTTGTCAATGTTATTATTAGTTTAATCTGTTCTTTAATTGTATACACTTCAAGTTGATTTAATAAATCTGGGTTTTTTATGCCACCGGCTTTTTCCCATTAATTAGTTGTTATTAATTGTATCAATCCCTTCCCCCTTTTGTTTGATCATTTCAGACATTTTATAACAGTAAATTTTAGCATTATAATTTATCAATTTTCTTTATTTAATAAGGCCATTTTTTATTATTTTTTTCTTAATTCATTGGGAATCCTTTGTCGTTAATTTGATTCAATCCCTTCCACTCCATTCAGTGTACTAATTTTTATTGGGTTTATTTTGTTTATTTTTTTTTATTTTATTTGAACTAACACTCTTTTACAGTAGTAAGCCCCTATATTTCTATTGATCGTACTTTGAATTTGGACCAGGCAATCCATGTTGGATCGACTGTGTCTCCACGCAACAAACCCTGACATCACTATTTCTTTTTGAAAAGATCAAGGTATCATTACGAAGACGTTTTTTAAATACGAACTTATTGAATGTGTGTGCCTGAGTATTTGATGACGACTTTCTCTTGCAACGTATCAATTAAGATTAACTCGAGTTCTTAAGTCACTCATGTTTTTTATTCTCATGCTATGCTGCCCAGTAATGAAAGACGCAGTTCAAAAGAAGATATCAAGCGAGTACCAGCCCCTGTACGATGATCCAAGCACATTGACAGCTGCTTTAAACGACTTCGACCTAGGCTTGAAGATTATTTGCATCAGCTCGAGGGTGTAGCATCGTCACCGAGCATCAATTAAAATTGTCTTCTTTACTTATCTGTTTTTATAATATTATGACCAAGACATCTTTGATAAATTTTAATGAATTTATAGATTTTAGGATATCTTTGAGTTTTCATAACAGATTCAATATTTTCACAATAGTTCATCGTAAAATGTCTGTCGAACTGATGAACTTAGTCTTTTCAATACTCTTGTGTTCGAAAGACATTAACGTGAACTAAAACTTGAGTATTCGTTAGAATGACCGAGAAGTCCAATATTGGCAGCATATACTCAGTATTGGTCAAAATTGTTTCTGAAATAAGCCTGGCAGGACTAAGAGCGCGTGCTGAGGGAAGCCATGGAAGATTCAACGACTGTGAATGACTAACTGGCTTGGAAAAGTACATACCGTAAACTAAGCGAAATTAAATGTGCTGTGTTTTTGTCTTATTAAAGAAGTAAATGAGTAATGTTTTGAACATGTCTTTTTTTCAGTTTATTTAAATGTATTACACAAAATAATTTTTGTTCGTATTAGTTTGAAGTCTCCTGAACATTGGTAAAGATGCTATATTCAAATTGCAGATGTATAATTCTTCTATTATTAGCTAATTTTGACAAATTTACGTATTTCATACGTATTACTTTCATGTGGAAAGTATTTGGCCTGTGGGTGCCTACAAGAGACAACATGAGTTATATTGTAATTTGATTAGCTTTTTTAGAACACATTCTAGAAACAACTACCTCTAAATAATACAGCGTAGAGAACGTAAGTGTAGTATCTTAGGGAGCGTTTGCTTTAAGTATTAGATAGCTTGTGTTTATTAAAGTAATAGGTATATGAAATAAATCCAACTGATTTCGTGTTGTATATAGATTCAAGTTTATTTATTAATACGAATCTATCTCATTTTACATATAAATCCGGATTAACAAAAAAAAACATCAATTACATTTATGTTTACATTGGGACTCTACTTGTGAATTGTAACATTATAGCAATGTCTTATTTCTTTCAATGATTATTTTGCCCAAGTTAACAGATGATTTAATTTTTTTTGCGTCGTACAGTAAAAATTTTTGTACATGGATGGGATTTTTAATTTTGTTTTTCAAAATTTTAAAATACGTTTCAGACTTTGCCAATGATCTTGAGTGATGGGGAGATTGAAAAATATTTGCCATGACATTCGTCCAGGAAGGAAAAGAGTGTAATAGAGAACTGAAATTTTTGTTGAAAGTAGGGAAGTAGTAAAAATTCGCATTTACTAAAAATTCGCTACACACATCTTTTTTTTTCATAGCTAATTCAAAAACATGGTCTACATATTGTGTTAAGTCATCTGCACTAAGTTCAAAACCTTTTTTTGCTAAAAAATCAGTATTGTCCTGGTATCTATTATCATCAGTTTCGGCTTCCTCTACGATTTGATTCACATTTACCTCGTAGCTTTTTATAATCTCTAGTAGTTTGGACCGTCTTTGATAGGAATGACTGTCAACTTCGCTAACATCACTGTTGGCAACAATTATCGCTGCAGCAGTATACATGATTTTATTAACATCATCCAACGTTGTTAAAAAATCTATTACTCGTAAATAAAAGTGTTTCACTTTAAGAGAAACGTTTTTCCAACAGTTCCATTTACTGACAGTTCTAAGCAAGTGTGCAACATCATGTCTGTAGAAACAGGGTGGAATATTTTCCGAGTCTTGTTGAAGCAACTTAAAACACTGTAAATTATACTGCTGAAAATTCAAAGTATTGAAGCATATATTAACCGCATTCTGTAAAGCTAAGGATCCATCTGTGACGATCTCTTTCGGTACCTTTGCACCACTTTCAATCCAAAGGTTGAGTAATTCTGTGATGACAGGTACACTGTGAGCAGTCATACATGCTTGGAGAAGAGGAATGATTTTATTTCCCAAACCAATTATTATAACATAGTAGTACATACAGTTATTCTGAATTTCCTTGTAAAACTTATATTTTTTTGCTAATCCACCAGTGGCGTCATAAGAAAGTGGCAAACGTTGATCTTGTAACTGATTCCACAGTAGTATTTAATCATTAGACCAATAAAAAACATAAAATGGCTTCAAACATAATTTCTGAATGTTGCACCAGGTTATGAACTTTTTATTGTTGATCGACAATCCTTTGAATTCAATGAATCCAATGTTTTCGTTTGTTCGTGTTCTGTTTCCAATTTTTCAATGTGTTCTTCACGGTATGCAGATGCTGTTGTTGTTAATAAAGTTTCTTTTATTTGTTTCCGTCTCTGTCCTGACAACTTGTTTTTTTTAGAATGAGGTACACTAAAAGTTTCAAAAGTTTTAATTGATATATTTAACGTATCTGCACTAATGTCACCACTTTCTCCAAGTATCGTAGTGCTACAATTAGTGCGAAATCCATAAAATTTGAAGTTATCGTTTGTTATGTATCCAGATTTTAAATTAAATGAACATGGTATTTTTTCTCGTTCCATACAGCAGACCTTATAACATTTATCCAATTAGCAGTTTTTATTTCTTTCTCATATGATTCAATCACTTCTGCTCTCTTCACAAAAATTTGAAAATGTAAAGATTTCAAATTAAGAGGATTACATGTGTTTTCAGAAAAAGGTAAATATTAAAACCATGTTTTGGTTTTGTCGTGACATTCTTCGATTTTAAAATATTTTTTAAAATAATCTTTGCAACCATTTCTATTATTATACACGTACAAAAACAGCGATTCTGAAGTCATTTTTAGATCTAAGCTTTCTTTGATGTTTGACCAGATTGGATCCTTTTTAGGCTTAAGATTTGATTTTTTAAAAATATTCCATAATTTTAATTTTCGTAGCAAAAAATCTGCTGGGACCTCAGGTTCTCTCGGCATTTTTCCTAGTATCATGTAAACAATATTTTACAATTTAAACTTCATATATGACTACAAATAGTGTGATCTCACATTATTTGAATGGACTCTTTTAAATCTGATAATTGAAGATTTCACATAGAAGCCCTCTGCTTTAGTGTTACCAACTCGTTGGTCTTAAAGAGTTTAGAGCCCTGATGAAAGAGTGTGCTCCTGTTCAGTGCTCAGCTCTGCTGTGCTCCCCCTAGCCCAGTAGCCCCTACCCTGCCCCTATAGGCGTTAGGAGTAGGGGCACTACTGTAAGGGCCTGATGGCGAAATTCCCGCACGATTAGTATATAAGCGCGATCGAGTCAATCTGAGCCCACAGCCCCACACCTCCCCTGTGTCTAAGGCAGGGAGCACGTCATCAGCCTTACTACTGATGAGTCCTGGCGTCCTCTCGGGACGAAACACCTTTTTCTCTCTCAAGTAGGCGATAACAATCGCTAAACATATACCATGGTACTATGGTCAGACCAGTCTGGTCTATGGTTTGAATTCCTAACCTATTTTACGAAATATAAAAACTATAACCACAAAATAAATTGATAGTTATCGCAATTATAACTCAATTAATTGATATGCAGAGTGATAACCGTTTATTTTATGCATGTTATATTTTCGGTAATAAGTAAAAAATTTAAATTTCGCGGTGTCCGAATGTACAGTGTACAGTACGTACAACCAACGGAAAGATATTCTCGGACAGGCCTGAGTCAGGCCGCCTGACCAGCATACATAGTAAAAGTATATGGGTTTTATTTTTTTTTTATATTAGAGTGCTCTACCGGCTCTACGTCCGGCTCCTTTTTAATAAGGGCACTATTATGGGCACTTAGTACTTGGGAAAGGGACAAGGAAAGGGATGGGAGGCCTCCCATGACTGAGAGGGGGTAGGGGGAAATTAGGCAATTATGCTGCGAGAAGGTCGCCTCAACCCTCCTCGAGGAGCATTGCGTGGTGAAAAATCACATGTAAAAAATCACAGAGGTACTTGCCCGAAAAATGTCGCACTGGCCGGGAATCGAACCACGGTCTCCCGCGTGCCAATCCACGACCTAGCCAACTGAGCCACCGCGCGCTCCGTAAAAGTATATATAGGTGACAGCATGATGAGATACCAATTAACCGATCAATCTCTTATACTGCTTTGTCGAGCAGAAGAAAGTGTAGATGTTTGTATTTCTAACATACCTATACTTGTATTCATAAAACAAAGTTTGTAGTGAGCACTTTTCACATTAATAATTGATAATTATAAAGGTTGGATTTTATCTATTGCCTTTCAATTTCACGGAGTCATAAAGTTGTATGGAGCCATCAGATAAGTATACATATAGCTTAACAATCGACCAAAATATAAGCAAATTTACTTGGTGGATGAATTCCTTTTTTAGATATTCTGGTAGATATACCTAGGAAAGATGAAGAATTCAGTTCTTCAAAGCTGACCTCCAAAAAAAATTTTACTTATCGGTTGCAAACGTTTTGGAGTATCGGTGCAGCTTTATTGACAGAGCCAAGCTCATCGACTATAGTCTAATAGTTAAGCACACAATCACATGTAATTCTTGAATACTTATGTGTACTAATTATCATAAAACTAGTTATGTTGTTTTCTGATTTATGATCTTTTTTTAATATTTTTATTGAATCTCTGGCATCGCACTGCAATGAATTTTTCTGGTTTGATGGAGAAGACAATACTGATGTTTTACCAACAATTACAGTTGTCTGCAACTATTACTCGGATACATAGGTACTACAGAATTAACAATTTTAGTTTACTGCACATCAAGAAGCAGGAAAGCTAAGGCTATCATTGTATCGCATCACACTGCGCCATGTAGAATATTTTTTGTGTATAGAGAATGTCACGCTACTACTCTGCTAAATAGTGCAGTTTGTAGTTGTTATTGCTTGTTGTATATAATTTGATTACAATTATTAACTAACGACCCCACGAGAAAGAAGAAAATGACAGGTAATAATGTGTCGAGTAAGAATACTCGTTCAACTAGTTTGCAGTTTGCACTATCCGACAAGTATTCTTCTCAAAGAGGTCTCTCTATTACATTTGGAAAGTTTTTTTTCGTATAAATGGAAAGGAGTGTTAAATTAAATGAAACATGTTATGAATAAATATGCAAAGTTCGTATTATTCTACAAACGAAATTTTTATTAACATGAAATGCTTGTACATAAAACGATGACAATGAAATACTAATCAATGAGTAAACTAATATGCTTTTAATAAGTGTATTTCATTTTGTGTAAAACATGGAAAAAAACTTTATTAAAAAAAAAGACTGACAAAATGACTTTAATGCACGATAAAGGGTGTGCAACATGATTAGTATTTGTATAAAATATACTTGAATAAAAGAAAGTTGACATTTGTTAACTGGTTGGCTCTACGTAGGTACTGGTGTCTTCGAACGATGTGTAGATTAATCTGAAAGAACATTGGAAAAGTATTTTTATGGTGAATGTATGATATTTTTCAGACTCAATTAAATATGATATTTCATTAGCTTACCTTGCAACTTGCAGATGATGAGTCAAATTTTTTCTTAGAGGTCAGCTTTGAAGAACTGAAGTAAGTATTTATCCTTCCTATAGAAATGTCTACCAGAATACCTAAAAAAGAAATTCATCTACAAAGTAAATTTGCTAATATTTTGGTTAATTGTTAAGTTATATGTATACTTATCTGATTATGACTCCATATAACTTAAAACAGCTGACGATGGCTCCGTGAAATTGAAACGTAATATATAAAATCTAACCTTTATAATTATTAATTATTAAAGTGCAAAGTTATCACTGCAAACTTTTTTTTTGAAACTTTGTCTTATGAATACAAGTATAAGGTACATACCTTTGTAAGAAATACAAACATCAACGCTTTGTTTTGCTTGACAAAGCAGTACCAACCTCTAATCGATTATCAAACGTCCATACCTTTTACAGAGATACGTCGCTATTGCATCCCTTAGGCTGCGTATACATGGGGTGTTTTCCGCAATCGTCACCAGCAAGTAATTTAGGTTGCGCTCTACGTTACCGTCAAGTCGGTAAGTAAACTACCTTGAATTAACTAGCACTCTATTCCGTAATCTGGCCAGTTAAAACAGCAGACGACGTGAAAGTCGAGAAAAAAGTGAAGATTTCATCGCTGTTGACTGTCGTCGCGTTCTTTCATGTGATACGAAAAAAAAATGTAAAAGCAAAAAGAATTTAATAAATAATGAGACAAACCCATCTGTATCACACAATGATAAATCTGAACTAAATTTTTCAGCTGACGCAATCGAAAGTCAAGAAGATAATGAATTTGAAACAAAGATTAGTGAATCAAAAATCGAACTTGTCGATAGTGACTACTCAAAAATTCAAAAACTAGATGTAAAATTACAATGTAAAGCAAAATCCGAAGAAAACAATTATGAAAATGAAAGTAAGAATATGAAATTTATTAGAAAACCATTTAAACAACGAGAGACAAGATGTAGTGTTGCTAAGCTAGGATAACTACTTGGTAGCAAATTTGAAATATAAATGAAAATTTAAAGATCTGGAATGCTTTAATATCCTATTGTCCTAACCCTAAATTTCATATGCCTTAAATGTGATCATCTTAATTTCAGTGTCTAAATTAAAATTTGCAATAAATAAGTTAATTACTAGCAAAAAAATTTTTTAATTTTCTTACTATACTTTTTTTAGCTATTTAATATAAATCATGTAACGCAGCTGCAACAGTATCATTATAATCTGATCGAGTAGATAGGAAACTCTAGTTATTTCCTGGAATTCTCTGAATAACTAAATGTAAATTTAAGCCTCATTTAACTTAGTAGGAAAGTTAATAGTCATACATTAACAATCAATTTTTTAAGTAGTAGTAAAATAAGAAATCGTTAAATAAAAACAATCGTTCAAGTAAATTGTACATTGCTTTTACGATTTGTCCAACGTTTCGAATAGAAATTTGAAAATAGTCCCCCGCCCCCCCAAGGTATCCTTGCTCTTATAAGGCTGTTGTTTATTCCCTGTAGTAGGTTTGTCAATCCCTTGNTTGTAATCTTTGTGCATATAATATGAGCTGGAAGTACAAGACACAAGGGATAAGTTTGGCTACTACGATCGACGAAAATTTTCTTTGCAATTTACAGAACTACATCAATGAACTCTACAGTAAAAAATCAAAAAGTTGTAAAAAATGCAACGGAGAAGTAACCGAAATCTACAGAATCAGTCATTATTCTTGTCTAGATATAGAGCCAAATTACAAACAGCATAAAGATTTATATGCAACCTTAAATAGTGTACCCATAGAGATAGAAATTTTAACCGAAATATACGATTTAATAGGCCTGGCAGCTCTTTATCCATCAGATTCCTTGGGGCACTACTATACATTTATAAGGCTACCAAATAACGAATGGGAAGTAAGGAATAATTTGAAATCTACAATCATCGTCCACAAAATTGAAAGTTTAGAGATACTAAAGCCAGTATTAATATTCTATACAAGAAGAAAAACTATTTGTCAGTACAAAAAGTTTTTGATGTTTCTAACAAAGCTTATTTAAATGTATTTGTATCTTTGTATATATTTTCAGAGGAAAAATATTGGGAAATAAGGTATTATAGGTAAGCAACAAGATGTTTTAAGCTTAAAGCATTAATAAATTTAATGACAGAAAATATCAAGATAAAAAGTAAAAAAAAAGAATTATACGAATGAATCAATGAAAATCAAGAGATCTCAAACTAAATAAACAAAAATTGTTGAATACAAATTATATTTGAATAAAGAATTAACGCAACGATAAGCAAATTGTATATTACATTTAAATAAACTGTGTTTGGTCATAATATTATAAAAACAGATAAGTAAAGAAGACAATTTTCATTGATGCTCGGTGGCGATGCTACACCCTCGAGCTGATGCAAATAATCTTCAAGCCTAGGTCAAAGTCGTTTAAAGCAGCTGTCAATGTGCTTGGATCATCGTACAGGTGCTGGTACTTGCTTGATATCTTGTTTTGAACTGCGTATTTCATTACTGGGTAGCATAGCCTGAGAATAAAAAACATGAGTGACTTAAGAACTCGAGTAAATCTTAATTGATACGTTGCAAAAGATAGTCGTCATCGAATACCCAGGCACACACATTCAATAAGTTCGTATTTAAAAAACGTCTTCGTAATGATACCTAGCTCTTTTTGAAAAGGAATAGTGATGTCAGGGTTCTCGTAAAGGAATCTGCTCTCCTCCTAGGAGTTACGAGGCTACTCGAGCCCTAACCCGTTGTCCTTTTTCTTTCTCATTGTTGCAGCCTTCTGCCGAGTACTCTAAAATAAAGTTTCTTATTTTTAATGATTCTGAATAGTTTTGACAAAGAAATACAATTACTCTGTCAACTCGATGTTGTGATGTAGATGCAGATAAATAACGTTATCGTTCCAGGCAGCAAGTCTTATTATTCTGGTTAATAATTATACCTGAAAGCAAAAAAAACCACAAAGTACCTTGCTTACTAATTAAAAATATATGCTACAGATAAATAAAATAAACTTATCTAAAATTTGTAGGTTAGTTCTTTTATCTACATCCAGTCAACAAGTCGTACAAACGATAATTGCACTCTCGCACTAACAAATTGTAAGCTTCAATAATTATAATTATTTGAACTGACTTTGTGCTCAGATACTTATTTCGCGTAAATTCAAGCAATCCGCAAATGACAGTTTATGTAAACATAAGGCTCGTTCTCCCCGAGAGCGACTCGAGCTGTATACCTATAAATATATATATAGCTGTACCTATATATGTATAGTTGCTCTGACTCACGTTACCAACTTTCAAACGCCAAAATGATAGTTTTATACTTATTGTATCACAATAATTTGTTCTATTAATAATGCACACTTGTTGCAAATTCATACTGCAACAGAGTTTTTTTAGTATTTAATTCAACTTGATAAGACCGAATCGACTTCAATCACGTAGAGCAGATGATTGCATAACGTAAAAACACATTTTCGAAATTCACTTAAAAAATAATAAGTGTAAGGTTCTTTTGTAATGACTCATGTGTTAGTTTTTCTTCAATATCTATTTTAAATTATAAATCTTGATATTAATAGAAGTTGTTCTACTGTGCGACATATTTGAATTTTCCGCCAGTTTGGTAGCTGTCTGCTCTCGAGAGCGCTACAGCTATATATATAGCTGCAGAGAAGACTTCATTCGCAATGACTGAAATAATTATTTCACATTGTTTTTCTGTTAGTTTTACAATAATGCAATAGAAAATCATCATCGACAATTAAATTGCAAACGACTAAAGTAAGTTTCATAGCCGTATGTGGAGTATTTGAGCCAGACAACGTACTTATTCGGACTCTCGCTGGACCATTTAGTTTTTATTTTTTTATAGGCAACCGGAAGATCCGACAATTTTTTGCAAAGTGATTGCAAACGTTGCTAACGATTCCGCAATTCTGGGTATTTTTTTCATGTCCCAATTCGAAAGTCATTCGCGGAGTTCCTGGAGCCTAATTTTGTACAGTAATTTATATTAATTGATGACATGTCGTACAAATATTTTTTGACTTCGTGTAAGATACCTACCCACCACTGACCAAGAGGATATGCCATCCATCCCCCGCTCTGATCTGAAGCGAAGTATCATGTTGAGTAGCCAAAGTGTACAACGGTTTAATTTAAATAATAACCATGTAAGATACTTTTTTTGAGATCGTTCTTAATCATATATATAGATATACTTTTTTATATTATAGTGCTACGTCTGGCTCCCAATAAGAGCACCACTCAGGGCACTTACAAGGTTCCCAGATTTTCGGAAGTTCGCCTCCCGATCGGAAATCTTAGCTGGGCGTTAGGTCGGCCCTGCCTTGGCTGCCGACTTACCCTACCTGCGGCCAAGCTAGGCATGAGTGGGACTTTAGCTCATTATAAATTAACGGGGGGATAAGTCGGTCCTACCTTGGCTGCCTAATTAACCTATAACTGTGACAAGTGTATGTGTATAGATGGCGAATTTATTCGTTCACAAAATTGAATATAACACAATTTTAATGCAAAAAAAGCTTTCATTTTAAAATTAACAAATAAAAGTTAAAATACATTTTAATATTTTTTATCTTTTTACTATAATGAAAGGCTTTTATTGTGTAAAAAAAAGTATGGAGCGTGGGAAACTTTAATTAACTTTCAAATAAACTGCCAAGTTAACATAGGAAAACTATTTGAAGAAATCATGGCAGAAAATTTTTGCATTCTGAAAAAAAAATCTTGTAATCTTTGTGCATATAATATGAGCTGGAAGTACAAGACACAAGGGATAAGTTTGGCTACTACGATCGACGNTACAAGTAATATAAACATGTTTGAATATCCAGAACGCTACTTAAACTTCAAAATGTTTTTGAATTTTCAAACACGCATATTATTACCTTTTCAAATTTATTAATTAATTAAATTTAACGTTTTAAATCTTTGTTAATTACATTTAAATACTTAATATTTATGTGTAATAGTTACTCTACACCGATAAACATTATAATTATACGGAATTCCACACAGTTTAATCAATGTTAACAATCACAGAATGCGATTTGAGTGCGATTTACATCTTGGGAAAAAAAATTTTTTCTTTGTCATAACAAACAAATTAAGGTGTTCTATAAGTACAAAATATGAATTTCTAGTGATTAATTGTAGGTTTATTGCAAGCTAATTAGAAGTTTAAACGAGAGTTTTTCTCGTAATTTCTTGATTCATAAAAGCCTGTTTATCTGATTTATAGCTTGTTAAACTATAAAAATTCATTCAATTTATGTTATTGCAAAAATCGGACTTGAATATGATTTAAATGCGATTCAAATGCAATTCAAATGTAAAAATGTACGTAAACAATTTGAACGATGATGAAATCATGAAAAACATATTTGCATTTTTAATTACTTATAATTGTTTGTGCAAAAGCATTTTTTTTTTCCAGGAATCATTTCCAAACCCTTATTTATGATTGATTAAGCGCGATTTCAGTATGATTTAAGCTCGTATTAAGTAATATTTAAATAAAATTTAAATGTGATGTAAATGTGAAACTATACTTAAAACATGAGGATGGTAATAAAATAAGAAAAAACATGAAAGTAACTGTAACTTTTCTCATTCGCCGCAGGCTCAGTTCTGTCTGTACTATTTCTCTACTTCCAGTTTCTCTCTAAAACTGTCAACTTCTTTCTTGTACTGCCAATTTTCTCTAATCCTTCTAACTATTCTTTAACGAACTCTACATATTTTTACATATTTAAAGCATGGTACTCCGAATTTAGCTTATACTGTAAGATGAATCATTTATTTTTCAAAATTTTTCATTATGTTATTGTTTATATGTTTAAATTTTTAAATTATAAATCAGTCCTTTAACAAAGTGTACTATCAGCCGAGTAAGCATCAATGAAAAAACCCAACTAATTTTTAGTATTATGTATTATCAAAATGTGCCTTTGAGCGAGCAAGTGTCGGCAATTTTAACCCAACAGAATTTAGTATTACTAATAAACAAAACATGCTCTTAGGCGAGTAAGCATCGGTGATTAGAAACCCACCAGCTTTAGAGTGTATTTATTAATATTTAATAATAAAATGTGCTCCCTAGCGAGCCAACAACGTCGATTAGAAATCCAGCATTTTTTCAGTGTATTTATTAATATCTGTTAATAAAATGTGCTTCTAGGCTTTAAATAAACTTTTAAAATTTTTAGTTAATATGCATTTGAATAATAATAACATCACTTGGCACATGTGACGTACCATTACTAAGCATAATTTCAACAAAGGAGAATAATAATTTTCTTTTTTATTAAGCACAAATACTAATAATTTTTTTATTTAAACCAAAGTTCAGATGTGTATTATACGTAAAGTCTAACGCCACCTTCATGTAATTATGTAGAAGCATAAATTAGTTTTAATAGTAAAACATAATTTTGCAAATGCAATTAAAATTGTCGAAACAAATTGTTTGAACAAATATTGGGTACAATTTTTTTTTTTTAAAGTGACACATGTTCTGTAGTTTTTTATACTGTTGATCACGAATTCAACCCTAGGAATGCAAAAAAAAGTGTTAAAACAAATTCTTTCAGCAGTCATTGTGTTTCAGATCAAACTCGCTATTTAATAAATCAAGAGAAGAGCTTGAAAGGTTATAGTGATTTTATTAAAAGACAAGGTTTCACATTGACTTTCAAAGAAAGAATGAAAAAAAAAGAATCGCTTGAGGATCTATTTATAAAGCAAGAGTTGTCATAGCAAGTATTAACCACAACATTCGAACTAACAGACAAATTGTGGCCTCCATCCGTGAATGAGCAAAGCTCACTTCACCCCGTGCTTTCCGAACTATTCGAATTGCGCATCAACTGCTAATTCGAGGGAAAGAGGAGCGCCCGCGGACGATCCCTGTGATCACCGTGGCGTGGCCTAGCACACCTACTCTCCTTTACGTTCAGTATGGTTAATTTGATTGTTAGCTTACTTAAATATTGACAAAAATAGTGATTGATAAAAAACAAAGTAAAAATAACGAGAACACATTGGGTAAATATATTTCAAAACAAGTGACACATTTTTTCCACATCCACAGGTGGTAATACGGCTTATTAGGAAGTTACAATTGACTATGCAAACAAACGATTGTTTAAACAACTAATATGAATACTTATTAGGTTCAATGTTGTAAGATCCATACAATGCACATTTTCTGTCTTTTTTAAGGCTGCTTATTAAAAAATTTGGACAATTATTATGCAAAAAAATGATTGTCACGGCGGGTCACATCTTGGCAACACGATTGAAATAAATAAAACGTTAGGAAATCATTGAAAAATTTACCTTTTCACGATAAGTTACATTTTTTCTTGCGGTAACAATAGTATCCGCCTTTAAATATAAATTTCATTACAGTTACCATCACTGCAAGTACAAAAAAATTTCTGGATCAAAATGCGATGTGAGGATCAAATCAAGTGACGGTAACATTATCGAAATTAAAGGAACTCATGACAGTAAAACTTGTCTTCAAGAAGACGAGCACGTTACTCATGACAAACAGTTTCATAAAAAACTAACAGAAGGTGTTACACAACCAGGTGTAAGTAATGTAACCCGATTCTTTGATGATATGTGTGCCAGGTAAATTTTTATCATTTTAGCTAGTATTTATTTGTAGATAGGGATGCATGTTTAGGATCATGCAGCTGTAAGCCTGCACTGTTACAAAAGTTAGTAATTTTCGAGCACATTTACGATTTACTTTAAATTTTAATTAATAATATGTATGGACTTTTACTTTTAATATATGTACATTTAATATACAAGTAATATAAACATGTTTGAATATCCAGAACGCTACTTAAACTTCAAAATGTTTTTGAATTTTCAAACACGCATATTATTACCTTTTCAAAAGTACTTGTATTTGTAGGTAACGGACTTTAATTTTTATTTAAATACCTACTTTGAAAATATTATACATCACTGTATTCTAAGTAAGAATGGATCTTAAACTGTAAAAAAACCTGATTTTAAAATTAATTGACGCATTTGTAATTTGCTTCAAACACATTTGCATTAATTTTGCCTGAATTTTTCTAACAGTGTAACTGTACGGTGTTGTAATCAGACCATGAAACTAAAATTTACCTCTAGCAAAAGTAATCTCAGCGAGGATTAATCATAATATGTAATTATGAATAAATCATGATTTATGCCACTTTACTCAGTAGACATTGAAAGTGGGATGCGATCACGACTTGTTCACGTTTCTACTACTAGTAAAAGTAAATTTTGTTCAGAAATTCGGAAGCAGGCGCACGGATTCACTTTAAACATAAAAAGTGAACATTGTACCGGCACCGCCAACATGATAAGGAAAAGTACATAAAAGTACCCAAATTTAACGGCGTAACAACGATCGCTGAGCTTAATGCTCGGTTAAATGAGGAAAATCATGATCTGAGATATTTGTATGATGATGAGTGGAGACATGTCACTTCCACGTTGGTGACAAGCCAGACTGGAGAGGTCCACATAGTTTTATATGATGAAAACCTTTTAAAAGAATTTACTAATGTTAAGATATACGTCGATGGCACCTTTAACGTACGGCCAAAACTAAATTATGACTGGAACAAGTCACAGTTTCTTACTATACAGGGTGAATATTATGGACAAGTAAGTACGGTAGTTTGGGTATATGTCATAATTTCAAAACAAATCTCTAAGAATAAAAACTGGTTCATCATCTGTTTTTTAATAATTTTTTTTTTCGCGTTTTTCAAATTTAGTGCTTATTAGGAAAGAAAATTTTGTAACTTTTCCAAATATCTATTTAGTAATGAAAATTATCTGCTGAACCACTTTTATTCAAAATTTTATTCGCCAAAACCTTTTGTTTTCGAGATATAGTCGCGCATCAACTGCCCTCTGTCATGAGGTGTGTCTGGCTGATTGCTCTTACTCGGGCGCTCCGATACGGCTCCGAAATGGAGTCGGAGTGGTGAGAGAAAAATTTTTTCCCCTCATGCAGCTGCTCAACTGTAACGTTATCATACCCATCGTTCGGCTAAAGTTAACGATTGCGAATAATTTTTTTAATGCAAAATGGGTATTTGTTAGTAAAGTGTGCAAATTTCAGAGCTCTACGCTTTTCACCGTCGCATAGGGATTTAAAAAAAAAAAAAAACCTAACTTGGCTCCACATGGTCGTATCATGAAAATTTTTTTTTTAATTCGTAAAAAAATAAGTACAATGCATTGCAGTTAGTTATATACGAGCAATTATCAAAATACGTAAAAAAAATGCAAAAAACCGATAGAAAAAAAAAGTACTTTTTTCGGAGTCCGATTTCGGCATCAAAAAGTAAAAAATTTTACTTACTACAAACATTGCATGATAGAATAAGTCTAGACAAAGAGATTAAGCCTTGAAAAATCGCTCCAGCATTATTTCCTGACGTCTATTGAAGTTTTTACGAAAGGTGTTTTTTTTCGAAAAAATGCGATATTTCGAAAAATTTTTAATATTTTTCGCTAAAAAAACCACTGAAGATTTGTGAACCAAAAACTCATAATTTGACCCAAATACCAACTTTGAAATCTTAAAAGAAAAAAAGTTATTAACAAATTAAAAAAAGACGATTTTCGATGGTTTTTTCAAGTTTTCTCAGCAACTACGCATTCAAATTATATCCAACGCGCGTCAATCGATAGGTTTTTTAAAGATCTACAACTTCGTCATTTAACTTTTCGGCATTGGAGGTCAACTTTTTTTTCAAACGCGAAAAAAGTGATTTTTGGACTTTCACGAATTTGTTAGGTTAACTCAGTCACTGAATAACCGAAAAAAACGCTACATTTCTTGAATCATTTTCTTTTATATTAACGTATTTTTTGTTTTCTGCTAACACTAACGTCAAATTTAACATTGAGCCTTCGTAGATTAATTGGCCTAATATACAGAAATAACCGAGTGCCTTCACGGGATTTTTTTTTGTAATAATGATGCCCATACTAGTTGTCTCATTTCTTCGCATACATTTAAAATGGGCGATTTTCCAAGCAGTCGACTGAAATATTGTACGCTCATGTCAAGCATCGATTTGTTAGCGATAATAACAATGCGGAACATGGAGCTGAAACTAGCCTCACCAGGGACGAATCTGGCATAAGGTGCCTTGGAGTTTTTTTTTTTTTTTTTTTCACATATTAGAGCCGGAAATAATAAAAATCCTTATATATTATAGTAGAAACATATTCCATTTATTTTTATTTTAACACAAGAGTTAACAAAAATAAATTAGACATTTTTTATTATTTTTTTCTGATACTTTTACATCTTTTTCTACGAAAATCTGTAGAATTGCCAAGTCTTGCATACTCTGCTTATTCTAAAAATATCGAGAAATATTTGCCTTTGACCTATTGCACCTTAAGCCCGATTCGTCCCTGGTGAGGCTACTTCGGTGTTAGGCTAGTTTCAGCTTCATTACGGAACACATTATCACACCTACATTTTCAATTTTACATTGTTATAGGTTGTTCCCATAATATTCAGTTTAATGAGTGATCGCACCACTGAATCTTATGTAGCTGTGCTGTCGAAGGTAAAAGAGGTGCATCCTCGTTTCAACCCCACTCACATTATGTCCGATTTCGAGCAGGCCCTCAGGAGTGCCTGTAAACGTGTTTTTCCAGCAGCAATTATTCTGGGATGCTGGTTCCATATGGACCAGGTAATGTTATCATATCACAATATAATTTACAAAAAACAAAGAGATGCATAAATGGAGAAACTATGAAAAAATAAACAATCAAGTGTTATATGCTGTTGTAGCGACTCTATGTAAACGACGAAAGTAGAAAAAAGTTTTTTCCTACTTTGGGCGCTTTTCTTAACATTTGGACGTTTAGTACGCCCTGAGTAGGAAAAATAGGGTTCGCACCTGGTGTGCATCCCACCAGGGCAAGCACAAGCCTGGTGCTCGCCCTGGCGACATGCGCCACCAGGTACGAACACTATCATTTTTTTAATTTTTATTAATCCATCCTAAGTAACAGTTACATTTTTTTAATTGCAGCTCGAAAAAAAATTACGATACGTTAAACAACGTGTGTCATTGTCGACTTTACCGGCGAGTCACATCGCCGCTTGAAAGAAACATGGTGCCATTTCATCATTGCTCTAAGAAAAGGCCATTTTTTTGCGCTAAGAGCGACGTTACTTCGGTTTTGCGCTTAGCAAGGTGCCATTTTGTGTTTCGATTGAAGAATGAACCATTTTTTAAAATTATTTTTTCGTAACATTATTATTGTGTATCAATTGAAACAACAACAATTCTGCACTAGTGTTGTAACTGCATGAATAAAAAAAAAAAGTTCAAAACAGAAAAGGTGCCTTTCTTACTGCAAAAAGGAGTGGCACATTTTAATTTGTGAAAGAAGAGATTACTTTACTTATTTAGTTGAAATATAATGGCAACATATTTCTCAAAAGCAAAAGAATAATATGGGCCTCCATAAATAATTAATAAAAATTGAATGAATAAGAGTATTTTTGCTACAGCCATACGTCATTTATTTATAATCGTCAATTTGTTGTTAAACAGGCACTTTTTAAGAATGCGAAAAAAAAGGGGGTAGCGTACAAGAGAAATAATAAGACGAAAAATGAAGAAAAACACCTGCTTGTGAAGAAATTAAATGCGCTCGCCCTATTACCAGAAAATTTAATATGGACGGGTTTCAATATTATAGAAACGGAACGAGTTACGAAGTTTCCCGATGATTTGAAATTGATGTTATTTTTTCGGTACTTTATCGATCAATGGATGAGTGACATAAAGTTTTCTGTACACCGAGAAGATAGACGCACAAATAATGTTATGGAAGCATTCCATCGGTGGTTAACACGAATCTTGGGAAGTCACGCAACCATAGCTGTGTTCCTAAGCAAGTATTTTACATATATTTCTCTAGTTCTATTTTTCATTCTGAAAAAGCCGTATACGTCGTTTAGTTGTTTTTTAAACTCAGAAAAAACTGATTTAAGAAATGGTCGGCTTAATTTTGGAACTTGAATTGGTGAAACTTTCAACGACTTTTCACGGCTGGAAACGTTTTCTTTACATCTTTGGTTTGGAAAATTCCTATCCAATTTCGTTAATAATTATATGTTGTAGAGCAGTCATGTTTTATTTTAAGCGATTCCAATAGTCTTGCTTAATAATGGTTTATGTTAATTTATTTGCAACCAATTTTTTATGTTTTAAAAACAATTTGAAATGTCCAAAGTACATTTGTTACTGTTTGAATAATTATTTTTTAATGGTTAAATGATACATTTCTTGTTTCAATTACTGTATAATTATTATATATTTCTCATCATAGACATTAACGAAATTCATATTTGAAATGTTTTAGGAGGACTTGCGGAAGTTGTTCGTAAAACACGACACACAATGAAGCAAAGAATGTTTTTTGAAATAGATGAATGTAGAGAAATAAGTAAAAAAAATAAAGAAAAAAACAACGCAATAGACAATGCTTGGAATAAGCTAGACCAGGGAGAATGGGATATTGCACGATTTCTTAATGAGATGGCTCTCGTAACGAATGAAGGTAATTATACGTTTTCATGTCCCTTTCAAGAAACGCACATAATCTGTTGTTCTAGAGAAAAAAAGTGCGACTGACACATTCAAACAAACGTAGTAGCCAAGTTGTACATCATTACGAGGTTATTACATGTATTTATTAATTTTATGTATGAAAAAGTGATAATTAATTAAAAGCTTTCCCTGAGAAAACATGTGAGAAACCTTTTAACGTAAAGTCAATGGAACCCTGATCTGACGGTATTATCGTCATGATTTAATTTTTCTTTAGATCATTTTTTTTGTTATACGGGCGAACCTGAGAGCCAAAGTATAAATAAGGAGAATTCCAGCGAATGCGAAATTATTGAAGCTACAGAGGAAGATGTAGAGCGATTAGTTGAGCAAATGGAACAGGCTAGACACAATCAAGTTATACAATCGTCAATGTTCTTACGACATAATGGTCAATTTGTTGACGGATTAGTGTACGAGAAAACATCAGATGGATGGATTCTGAAAGGAACTCTCCAGAAGACTTACCAATAAAATGAAGTAGTTGTACGATAAATAAAAGAAGAATGTCATAGTAAATTCCTCATCGATTCGTTCCTTATTTATTAAACTTTTAATTTCGAATATTTTTTTTAAAAAAAGGTTATCTTGTCGATATGATAAATATAAACAACCCTAAAATATCTCAAAACTTCCACGAAAACAATACAAATTGACATTTAAAAAAATTTATATTTAAAACTAAAAATATCAGAATAAAAAGATACTTGTCAACGAAGCTCTAAATTGTGTTTTCATTGTTGATAAGAACCTTTGAACAATAAAAATAGGCCTTGTTGTAACACATCGGTAGACAAGTTCCTAAGATGTGACTCACTCACTCACACACACACAAACACATTGATGCCAGTGAGGGCTCTTTTTTATTTGGCATAACACCAAGCTCTACCAGTATACAAGTGTATAATTAAGAACACTACATGAAATATCTGATGTCCAGCTATTTAGTCATTTGTGTAATAAAAATTCCTTTATTAATAACTATTGCAACGCACATAATAAGTGCCAAGGTACAAAGATCATGGAAAAAAAAAAATATATATATATATATACCTTTTAACATATAGACTTTTTTTTAAGAGCTTGTCGTCGGCTCTCACTCACACGTCTGATTTACGAGGATTTTATAAGTATTAAAAATGAAATGTATTTGTAAACCCTACTTCTAATGACGATGTATACACTGTACGCACTCAAGACAGTATATGCTGGACTAACTGATGTTGAGATTGATGCTTTGTATCTTGGAGACGACGTTTAGCATAGTGTAGTACCCTTCGTTAATCATCTTATACGTCATCCCAAGGTAAATAAATAAGCATGCAATATAACACTATAAGAAAATAAACGGGCATTGCAGCATTTGTTAATAAATGCTAGTATGTAAAAATAACATTTTTGGAAAAAAGCACTAATCTCAGAACTAGCAGTTTGAATCTACTGGAAAGAGTACAACTGTCCTGAGTGACTGCATCATCACCAGGAAATATACAAATAAATTTTATTTTCAATATCCATCAACAAGCACTCTCTCACCAGCATGAAGACTCCGATGCACAGTGCATAGGGTAGTTATTGTAAGAAACTATAAATCATCACCAAGAACGAAAAACGACCAACAACAGCAGCATCTAAAATCTGTTGCACGATACATGTTATCCAGGGTATCAGCATCAAAACCGAGAAAAATAAACATATTGCTGTATATGCCAGCAAGTAAAGTTTGCTGCATGGAATACATTGTCCTGGGCGATTGCATAGTCACCAGGAAAAAACCACTCTCCCCAGCACCTGCACTTTGACTCTTCTTCAAGAACAGCAGGTTAACCAGATGGACGGAATCGTCACATAATCGGGAAGATTGAGCTTCTATATTACCTAGTCCAGGTCGAGCATTTATTTACATTCGTATAGGAAAACCGTGTCGGCTGCTGCTGAGCTATATATTGGCATTTGGCACATATACATATATACATGCTGTGTATATAAGTATATATACATACATTATAGCTACATGCCTATTTATCGCCTAATAACCTGCAAACGCACCTGCTCACTTAAAGGTTAATGGCGGAAAAGAAATTCTGTAGCTAAGAGACTCTATGTCTCAGAGAGCTGAATTTGACTCGATTCAACGCGCATGCTCGGGTCCCGGATGCGTACTGCGCAGTCTCGGGTTGCTTGACACTTTTGGATCGGTTGACGCTATCCCGCATAGGTAGTTACCTTACATTAACCTTCCGTGGTTTTACTAAGAATTCGTGCTAGTCTAACCTAACGTGTCTAAGCGGAGGTATTAAAGAGGGAAAATTTAAATTGTTATTTATGTAAAATTTTCTATTAAACAAAGGCGGATAAATTTTAAGTAAATTCTACATCATCGAGTATATTATATATTTTTTTTCTTCATTATTAACGTAAATAACCGCGATTACTCAAATATAATTAGGACATGTAGAAATTGAAGATACAATTTCCTTAGAATCATATGATTGAATGAATATAAGATAATTAAAAATAAATTGATTGTACTTATTTAAGCAAACCTTCCCCTCCACCTATGATGGCGAGTTCCTGTTACATAGTTTAAGATAAAAACTAGAATAATAGCTGTTAAGATATTTATGAAATTGTTTATATGAAATGAGAATATTATCTGTACCCAAAAAAGGGCAGGAATAAATTAAATAAGATATTTGATTTAGAAAGATATTGAATAAGTTAAAAAAGACATTAAATTATTTAACTTAACGGAATATTCAGGGAACGATGAGAATTCAATAAAGTAATAATCAAAAAACAAATGCTGTATATTGTGCTGGAATAAATTGATTATTCAACAGATAAATTTTGAAACTTGATAATAATAATTTTTAAATATTGTATATAATCGGCAATATGAGCAACTTCGCTCGTTTACACAGGACAACGAACCCGCCCTCTGATATATAAACATTAACATTGTTTGTGTGTTGGTTCCTAATCTTAGAGTTTCCTCGGTACAGATAATATTCTTAAGTCGATTGTTACCACCACCAATTAACTGGGGTTATACTCAAAGAAAGGGAAGTCGTAATATTGCTTCAAGAGAAGCTTTTTTGAAGTAAAGCCTTTGAAAAGGTCTTAAAAATTGAAACTTGAAAAATTATTGAAAAAAAAATTTTTTTTATGGAATAAGCTATAGAAGTAAACGAGGTTATTATTGCGGTTGCTCCAATTATTGCGGCACTCTCAAATAATGCGTATATTTTAATTGAACTGATAAGTTATAGATAGTAAATACTTGAAATTATTAAATCAAGTTATATAGTACTTAATTCATTGAACTTCAGTTCAAAAATAGCCTTAAAAACTTTACATTTGTAAAACAAAAAATCATGTCCGCAATAACTGGTGCACACATAACCTCTTTCACTATGATGGTGTTATTGCGGATACTTGGTTGATTTAGCATTGAAATTGACCACAATAATACGTGCACAATAATACATACAGGCCCACAATAATACCAGCATTGGGAACTGAACTTTAAAACCTCTTTTCAAATCGATATTCATGAGTTTATACATTTATAAAGAGGAAATTTAATATTTTTTGAGTCCAACATTAATAATAATAAAAAATCACCACGATTTGACGCACTTAATTTCTTAGACAATCGTTTAAAGCTAACCACTAAAAAAAACCGCAATAATACCCCCGTTTACCCCTAGTAGCTTATGAATCAGTTTCCGTTCGTTGTACAATATATAATTTCTAGCATTCGTTTCCTTGTGTACACAGTATACTAATACCTAGTGTGGTTGATTTTAGGAAAATAATGTTCAAACCATAATATGAGACGTAGTCAGAAGATATAGGTATCTAAATATAAATTAAAAATCTTAGGTTACTCTTTTTACATTAAATCGTGCATCTACATAATTTATAGAGGACAAAAACATTTTAGTTGTAAATTTATTGATTTTCTATATTTATAGACTTAACAATATGTAGTTTCATAATAATATGTAAGTAAAAAAATCAATGTGTTCGTACCCTTTTTTTACAATAGTTTAAGTATTTTTCAATAATTCCATTTAAGAGAGCCATCGTCTCCCAATTTTACTCTTCCTGTAGCCAAGTGCTTCAAAGCTAAAGGAAAAATTTTATGCTCTGCAACTTTTACTCGTTCCTGTAACGTTTCTTCAGTATCGTTAGGTAAGACAGGTACGGCGTGCTGTTCAATAATAGCTCCAGCATCAACAGCCACCTAGAAATATAAATACCACAATTTTTCCTCTTATTTCAAAAGAAAATTTAAAATACATTAAACGGTAGTCATGTACCTCAACAAAATGCACTGTACAGCCTGAAATCCGAGAGCCGAATTTTAGTACATCTCTGTGTGCATGCTCTCCTTTAAATGCCGGAAGAAGTGACGGATGAATGTTTATTATAGCTCCTTTCCACTTATTGACGAAATAAGCCGAAAGAATTCGCATGAACCCAGCAAGACATATTATTTCAACTCCTACTTTCACAAGTTCCTTATCCATTTCCTTGTCAAAGTCTTCTCTGCTTGGAAAATCTACATGTTTGATGACCTGAAAAATTTACTAATTTACCATTTGCAGGCATCCAATTCGAACACCCAGTTTCTTTAGAACATTAAAATATTATTTTTCTCTCATTCGATCTAGTATTTTTTTTTCAGTTAAAAAAATTTAAGGCAAACGGAAGAATATATTGTTTTTCAAAATGGCTACTTTTTTAATGACCTTAAAGGAATAATTTGAAAAAAATAATTTTGAGTTTATGAAATATTTCGTATACTCATACAATCAGCAATAAAAAAGATGGACGGAATCGTCACATAATCGGGAAGATTGAGCTTCTATATTACCTAGTCCAGGTCGAGCATTTATTTACATTCGTATAGGAAAACCGTGTCGGCTGCTGCTGAGCTATATATTGGCATTTGGCACATATACATATATACATGCTGTGTATATAAGTATATATACATACATTATAGCTACATGCCTATTTATCGCCTAATAACCTGCAAACGCACCTGCTCACTTAAAGGTTAATGGCGGAAAAGAAATTCTGTAGCTAAGAGACTCTATGTCTCAGAGAGCTGAATTTGACTCGATTCAACGCGCATGCTCGGGTCCCGGATGCGTACTGCGCAGTCTCGGGTTGCTTGACACTTTTGGATCGGTTGACGCTATCCCGCATAGGTAGTTACCTTACATTAACCTTCCGTGGTTTTACTAAGAATTCGTGCTAGTCTAACCTAACGTGTCTAAGCGGAGGTATTAAAGAGGGAAAATTTAAATTGTTATTTATGTAAAATTTTCTATTAAACAAAGGCGGATAAATTTTAAGTAAATTCTACATCATCGAGTATATTATATATTTTTTTTCTTCATTATTAACGTAAATAACCGCGATTACTCAAATATAATTAGGACATGTAGAAATTGAAGATACAATTTCCTTAGAATCATATGATTGAATGAATATAAGATAATTAAAAATAAATTGATTGTACTTATTTAAGCAAACCTTCCCCTCCACCTATGATGGCGAGTTCCTGTTACATAGTTTAAGATAAAAACTAGAATAATAGCTGTTAAGATATTTATGAAATTGTTTATATGAAATGAGAATATTATCTGTACCCAAAAAAGGGCAGGAATAAATTAAATAAGATATTTGATTTAGAAAGATATTGAATAAGTTAAAAAAGACATTAAATTATTTAACTTAACGGAATATTCAGGGAACGATGAGAATTCAATAAAGTAATAATCAAAAAACAAATGCTGTATATTGTGCTGGAATAAATTGATTATTCAACAGATAAATTTTGAAACTTGATANTTAATGACCTTAAAGGAATAATTTGAAAAAAATAATTTTGAGTTTATGAAATATTTCGTATACTCATACAATCAGCAATAAAAAACTGATTAATAACTGTCACAGTTGAATTATTGATCCAGCGCTACATACTTAAATGGTGATAAGTTTGGTACACAAGCATACAATCTGTGAGAAGTTGATGAGAAAGCATGATAGGAAAAACTCCCAGCTGATTTTAATACTAAGCAACGTGTTATTGATCTTGAAGATGTTGCCTATAGCTAAGATTTTTTTAAAATTGTTTACCCTTTGATCGATACACAAAGTCAAAATTTGGCAACGACGTGTTATTCATACAAAATGTAAGCAAACATGATATAGTTTCAAGGAGGCTTGGGCGTTTGGTATCGTATCTATTGAGAGGCCCCTGTAGGGTACTTGTCATACAAATGATTCTTTGTATTGTTTTTTTTAACAATCATATTGATTATACACAAATGTCAACGAAATAGCAATAATACGTGGATAAGTCATTGGGAAAATCAATATTAAAATATGTATTAGTTTCCTCGAGGTACCACCTGTAAAGTTGACGACCCTACTACTATAGAACTGACATCTGCACCTTGTTTAATCTTCTGTTATATACCTATACATTTGTGCTAGACTGGAATCTGTCGATTTAGCCAATAGCTTTAGATAAAAGTGATGTTATGAACGTACATAATGGGTTAAATGATGTTTTAGTTTTACAAAAACTTATTCATAAGATTTGTGTTGACACATCTAAAATTGTGAAAAATACAAAAAGTATTAAATTTATAATAATACAAGTGCCAGATTACCAAAAATCAAAGAGAATAAGAACTCAATGACAGACTTAACGAACATAAAAACAGCTATGAAAATAAAAATTTCTAAGGCTGGTATTGATTAAACAATGCTTCTCAAAGCAATTGAAACTGGAGGATTAGACGGTTTGACATTCCTATAAGAGGAAAATGTGAACAATGAATCACAAGTTACACCAACAAAAGAATCATATAAAATATTTTTGATTAGCTGGATAAAAGAAAATAGCGTATGTATTGTTTGTTATAAATGCCGTATGACAGTAAATGAATGCTTCTATCATATTTAATTATATTTGATTAGTTATTATTTAATAATTACATCATTTTATTTTTAATTTATTAAAATTATTTTCCATTACTAGTATACAGAATGTACCATTATTTGTGTTCACGTATATGCTGTTGCAACTTTTATGGCACATGCCCACTCACAGTACCTGAACAAAACGATTCTCACGCTCGATTTTTTCCTCACTGTTTTCTCAAAATTCAACGTGTTGACCCTATCTTTTTTTTAAAGTAATAAATTCTTCATAATCCAAACTACGTGTACCAGTTCGATGTACGATCCCACAGCTTTTTATCGCGGTATGGTAGCCAATTGAATTTCAGGTTTCTTAAGGTTACGTGTTTAAATGACGAATTTTCAAAAGCGATTTTCTCGAAAATAAATATTTTTAACTTTCTTTTTTTTTTTCATAAAAAAAAAGCATAATTTATTTAGATAAGCTTTAAATTTCAGAGCTATCCAGCATTTTATTCAAAATCGCCCAGGCCTTCTTAATAACGTACAGCATGTTCTAATTTCTTGAGAGACTTAAATCATTAATAAATATGTTTTCAAGTAACGCTAATATCTTATTTACGAAAAAATTCCAAACAATAGTTTAAATTAATATCAAAAGTGAGATAACTTACAGGACCTCATTTATTACTCCAGCAACAATACAATTTTTAACTAAATATTTACACATGCAGGGCTCATAGAACATGGACAACAATTTCAATTTTTTACAGTGTAGTAAATTTACGAGTATCTGCATTACCGATGAAACTGTAGCATTTAAAAATCCGTACCAGTTAGAAGTGTATGTTACTGTGGGATGTAGGTGTGTAACGTTTTTATAGTACTTTTATTTGGGCTATTTATAGTGGCGTTTGATTCATATCTTTCAATGTAGTCTCTTGCATAAATTGAAACATCTCACGATGATTTCTTACACATTTTTCTATGCATGTCTGCAATTTTGTAATGATGTATTATTTTTACCATGGAGGCTTACTTATGAATTTTTAGCTATACCCTATCAGGGCACCCATGAAACACCTGTTTTTATCCTGTTCCTTTCAGCACTTAGTACAATAACATACCTTGAACAAATTAGTATGGATACAAGACAGTCTGAATTTAGATTTCCGTAATTTTTGTTAGTTTCTATTAAATAATTAGGCAATGTCTTCAACACTAAACTCAAACTTATTGTAATTATGATACACAGCCATCAGTTGATACATTTTTCCCTCACCAGCTTTCAACAGACCGTATGCTTATGGACAACACTTATTACGAAAAATGAGAAAAACGCCGATCCGATTCTTACATGCCGTTATCATGCAAACGGTATATCTATTATTAGAATTATTATGAATTATAATGTTAGCCAAAATGTAAGAAATTGAAAGTGCCCATTACGCACCTTTGTTGGTATTCCTGCTTTTTCAGCCCGTTCCAAACCTTTAACGCCACTTTTGTTTGAAATAACCAAAACTATTTCTACACCAATATTTTTTTCTTGATCTTGTGTAGCATCAATCAAAGCTTGCAAGTTTGTTCCACTTCCTGATATCAGAACACCAACTTTCTTTAATGGTTTTGATAATTTTTCTACTAGAGGAGTAACATATTTCTTCATGTTTGATTCTATAGCTTGTTCGAAATGTTTAACATTGACTCTTTCTTGATTTCCTGAAATTTCAAAAGTACAGGACTATTTCAGAAACAAATATTATTATGCATATGGTTCTTCCCCTACATAACAGATTTTAATATCTTAACGCCTTAGCCGCTTCACATTGAAATTTTACTTTTTCTCTTTTAAAAAATAACTAAGAAATGAAAACTATGATAGAAAGTTAAAAAAAATTTGAAACAGAGAATTTAAATTGTGATTTAAATATAAAAGTGGAATTGTTTTCAAAAACTAAAATGTTAAATAAGAAAAATATTGATATGAACAAATACACGTATGAATTGAAAAAAAAAAGAAAAAAAAGATTTTGTGAGATTGAAAAACGCATGATTGCCGTAAATTATGTAAACTTAAATATAAACACATAGATGGCGGTATAATAGCTTGTCATTAAATTAATAAAAACAGCAGTACCGCAGTATAAAAAAAGCATTCGCAGTTTACTGTACATGGCTACAAAACACTATAGAGATAAAATATCTATTAAAAAGAAAGATTAATAGGAAGGTATATACTCTATTAAAGTGTAAAGTCAGTGATCAATATCATCGTGGCTAGAATAGGAGTTAGGACTACGGAATTGAAATATGATAAGAAATGCTTATAAATATCTGTATTTCAGAGTTATAGTTAGCTTGATAGCTTGATTTTAATACTAAAGCAAATCATATTTTTAAATGCGTAACTCTCAACCATCTCTTCTAATCATAGTGACTTTTAGTACGTATAAAGTAGTTATTGAAGTCAATAGTTTTTACAGCAATTTTGTTACTCTTACATACTTGTAACATCACATAATCAAACGTACTCGTTATTTAAATAGTAATACTGGGCTTAGTGACATAATACTAAATTGTGATTTCTTTTCTCGTGTGATCAAACTATTTTAACCAATAACTACTTGTATCTGCACCTACAAGGAATACTTTTATAACAAGCAAGTTCATCAATCCTTAAAACTTGAGCTTCTTTGAAGTATGGAATGAAAGGGAATTGAACCTTTTTCTTTCAATTCCCTTTCATTCGATACTTCAAAGATCATGATGGATAGCTGAAATTCTTAGTATGTCATATTAAAGATCTTAGTCACAAACTAACGCGTTTAATACTTGCTATGTGCATTGTTATACATTACATCAGATGCACAAGCAAGATTGAATAAACTATGTAAACTGACCTCTATTTTTTATCTAGGGTCGAAGAAGTATTGAACCAACTCTCTTTTACAATTTCAAAGTAAGATATATTTAAATAAACTGGATGTTGTCAAATTTTCGATGGATCAGTGGTTAAAAGTCACGTATAAAAACGCGCGTGCACGTCTTCATGCGTAAAAAAATTTCATCACAAGCTCGAATTCCAATGAATTGCTGAAATAACATGTCATACACCAAGAAAGTTTTTTATGTTTTGCACATAAGTATGCACGTGGGTATGCGTATTTCTCAACGGATCGGTTGAGAATTCAATAATATCCAATTTTTATCTTACCTTAAACAAGTTAACGAGAATTTGCATTAGTTGAACACAGTTAATAGTCACTCCACAGTTTATTAAAATTTTAACCTGTATCTTCAGCATGGTTTGTATACAAACAAGGATTTCTTTAATAACTACCAAATCAATAAAATATTTTGTTCGTTGAGTGGCAAAATAATCAAATAAGATAAATGGCTATCGGTTCATAAAACTTCCAGGTACAAAACTACCTTATTTGTAGTTCCGTTTTTGGTTATAAAAACATTTGATATTTTATCTACATTTTTTCAATAAATTAAACATACGATTTTAATTTTTAATTGTAAAATTTTTTTTTTAAATCGTATTTTCAATTTTACTTAAAAAAACTACTTTGCTACATCTCATGGATGTTAAAAGTAAAAAACCTATGTTTTAATTATACTTTTACTCAAAAGACTTTTAAGTTCATAGATTTAGTGGAACTGTCTATACGTAAAGTAATTTTATGATGATACAAGTAAAGTTGTTGATCGTGTTCTCCTTTCACTCGTTTTATTAAAATACTTATAAGAACGTACCTTGCAAGCTGTTGACCTCACCTACAACGGTGGGATTTTCTGATCTTAGTAAATGAAGAACTCTGTCTTTGTGTTCTGGTGAGCATATAAGAACACCACCAATGCCACAATTAAATGTTTTCAACATTTCAGCTTTACTAATACCACCCATTGTAGCTAGCCAGCCAAAAACTGGAAGAATGTTCCATTTTGTTGCATGTAATGTCACACCAAGTGAATGAGGAAGAATACGAGGTAAATTTTCTGTCAAGCCTCCACCAGTTATGTGAGCAAATCCTTTTATTAAATTTGATCTTATGGCAGGAATTACGACTTTGGTATAAATTTTCGTAGGTACCAGCAACTCTTCACCTAAAGATAAGTATTGTGTTTTTACCTATTCTTAACTTTAAAATTTGTAAAAATAACTTGTATACCAATAGATTTTCCTGTTGGTGAAAAGGGAGCAATGTCAGAGTAGTCTTTATCTGATATTTTTAAAACCTTTCGAACCAAACTAAAGCCATTGCTGTGAATTCCACTTGATGGTAAGCCAATAAGAATATCATTTGGCCTTATATCGTCAGTTTTGGGGAGCAAATCTGGCTTTTCAACTGCTCCAACAGCAAAACCAGCCAAATCGTATTCTCCATCTGCATACATGTCTGGCATTTCAGCAGTTTCCCCACCTACCTGATTACATAATGTAGAAAAATCTTAAATATGCTTATCAAAAGAAATTTGTACTTATTAGTTTATTCAAAAAAAACTAGAATTAAAATTGTCTATGTTATAAACAAGCTAATGGATGTTATTATTGTTTTCAATTAAAATTATTTTACTTTTGAGGAATATCAGGTGGTACAGTAATAACGCATATAAAATTTTTCTCTACCTCGAAATATTTTTTCAAAATTTGGACATTTACTGTGCTCTCTGTAAATAACAGCAGTTTTTTCTGTGGCCTCTTTTGCTTATACTTATATGCTAGTGGTAAACTCTATTTTTCCTACTGAGGGCGTTAGTAGACATCTCAAAATAAAAAAAATGTCGGAAGCAGGAAAAATAGCATTAGCCACAGCTGAGTATTCAACCAGGGCAACCACCTAAGTCAGTCGAGCACTGCTTGTAATGCACTCTCAGACTCAGCGATCTATATAAAAATTGCGCCTTACTGACAGAAACTACTATTTCATACTATGGTCGCAAAACACATGTTTGCCCCCTTCTCAAGGAAAAGTCGTTCGCAACTTGGACACAAACGTAGACTAACCACGCCCTTTAAGGTGGCTCCTCACTAAATCAAAACACTGGAGTATTAAATGATATTTTAAAGGATGATTCTTGAAGGTGCAAGGAGTCTTTTCCCAAAATTTTGGACTTCGTCACCACCAAAATTGTTGAAAAAAACTAACTGGAAAATAGACTCTGTAACATAGCCTCTCATGGAGGGTCGTCAAATTAGTGGCACAGGTTGTATGATATCTCAGCAAAGATACTGTAGTTCTTAATAGAAAACTATGTAGCAGATAGAATAAATCAGAATCTTTCCAACGACATTCAGGTACTTGGACATTACCATGGGTTTTATAGGATATTTTGTGAAAATAGTAGATAACTGTGCAAGTCATGGAACAGATGAAAAGTGTGGGGCGTCTGCTACACCGAAGAGCGGTAGCCCGCGTAGTTTGAATTGGTCAGAAAGTTGTACGTAAAATGAATAGGAGTTCTGGGGAATCGTAATTATAATAAAAATAAATGAGACGCTGAACTAAGAAAATAATTTAATGCGAGGCTGACTTATGTACTTTTTGTATACATACGTCTGCTCAGATCACTGTATTGTACGATATAGGTCAATGGAGTAGATGTGACTAAACTTTTTTTGAAGGGACAATAGGTACCTATCCATTTTTAGTAAAGAACCTCCACAGCCAATGAAAAGCTGTGTTGCAGTATGCTTACTCTTCTTGTGGGATTTATAGTGAGGAGCCACCTTAAATCTGTTAGTTGTAATTTGCACCCCTAATTTTAAAGTTAATATATCGCCGTTGAAAAGAGTTCCAGTACCGGGTGGTACAAATTACTGGGTCAAGGTTCGAACTTTATCTTTCCTAGTGTAGACTTTTAAACATTAAAAAAGCTCAAAGTAGGAAAAGTTTATCCTGCAAAACTGCGTTTCTTCTAAATCCAAATCGTTTTGATTCTTTATTAGCACCTAGTGGTACGATTGGCTGAATACGATTCTCTGTCTAGTAAAAGGGGATCGGAGAATATTAATCGATTGTTTAACTTTTTTCATTATCAAGTATTTTTGATTAAAATAGAAAAAGCGTATTTTTGAGAAATTTTAATTAAAGTTAAAATTATAATTATGATTAATTTTTGTATTCAGCTTGTGGTATTTATAACTAAAGAGATAACCTACAAAGATATACTTAAGAGATTATTGGGTTTGAGACCAGCTGATAATGTATAGTTGTTGGATTCTATTCGTAATAGAGAGTAACAGCAAATAAATGCATCCCATATTCTATTCTTTGTTAAAATGGAGATAAAACTTTTTTCTTACCAAAGAACAACCAGCTAACTCGCATCCCTTAGAAACACCACTTACAACTTGTGTTGCCGTATGAACGTCAAGTCGACCACATGCAAAATAATCGAGGAAAAAAAGTGGTTCAGCTCCATGAGCTAGAACATCATTAACACACATGGCAACTAAATCTATACCAACTGTATCGTGCTTCTTACACTCAATTGCTATCTGAAATATTAAAATACGTCAGCCATGTTTTTCTGCACTGTCTTCAGAAGAAATATTTTTCTCATAAAAAAGTATTACCTTTAATTTTGTACCAACCCCATCAGTTCCAGAAACTAATAATGGGTCTTTATAACCAGCAGCTTTTGTATCAAACAGGCCACCGAAACCACCAATACTACCAAGTGTGCCACTTCGTTTAGTAGATGAAACTAGGGGTTTTATAGCAGCCACCAAAGAATCACCTGCACTGATATCTACTCCACTGCTTTTGTAAGTCATTCTACCATACTGCAAAATGGATCTATAATAATTAGATACTTTAGTGTTACAATGCGGGTGCAGTCTGTAAGCTGCAATGTTCTTTAACTATTAGATAATAATGCTTCTTGAATTAATAAATGATAATATAATAGGAAACTTTTTTTATCGAGATAAAGTAAAATCTCTTATAATGCTGCATGAAAAAATCTATTAAATTTGTAGTTTGAATTATCACAAAATATTAGATAAGGTGAATGTTCTAATTACCGACAATTTTTTTTACATCTTAATATAAATTTTTGCATAATGAATGGATTGTTATTGGGGCACCAAAAAGTTATTTCTTTTTATACGAACCCACCTTCTAACTCATTGAAAATATATCTGAGGCCTGTAAAAATAAAAATAAAATGGTCGATAATTTGGCCATTTGGTCTGCTTGAGTGAGCGGTAATTGAAACATTCACTTTATGTGTTTTGTCCAATGTCTTGAAAATAAAAGTTTAAAAAATCACCTTGAAAGTTGTTGTAGATTTGTGTTATTATGATTTATAACAAATGAAATTTGGCGTTTTAAGGACTCTATTCCAAATAAAGAAGTTTCAAGGTTATTTTATCTATAATTTCGACGCTAGAATTTATTTAGTTTCAAAAATCTTAGCATTTTTATGATTGGAAGTATAAGTAATGAATTAAATGGAATTCTAGCATAAGTATTTTAGTGAAAAAATGTGTTAATATAATCAATGAAGTTCTCAAATTCTTACTATGTCCTATAGTAGTTATGCTATAATCAGGTGCAAATATCAATTTACGTGAGCTCCTTTGTCTATAAAGAATTGTTGTCTACCTAAAGTTTCTGTTTATGTAAATAGCATCAACTTTGAGACTATCATGTCATTATCATAGCACTATACTAATTGTTCATTACAAAGAAACAGGAATCTTACATCCATTGAATATACAAGTTTGATAAAGATGGTTGTTAACTCATTATTATTTGTTTTTATTTTTAAAACATTTTAAAGCTGCTGATTAAAAAAATAGTCCAACAATCACTATCTAATAAAGCACAGCAGTCATTTTTCCCTTGAAAACAGTTTGGGAGCAATTAGTACTTTTATGGATGTAATTCGTCAGCTTAGGCTATGTTATGATTTAAAAAAAGGTTCTTGAAACATTAGTGCTTTAACGTGGAGTCCCCAAAAACCCAATGAGCTGCAATATTGCTGTCAAGGACATCTTTAAAGAAGTGTTTGGGCTCAGTACCAATCTTAACATGCGATCAACTCAATAATTTAGTGAAAATGTATTCATGATCTGTAAAAGGTTATTAATTGAGTAAACAAAATTATGGCTTACTTGTAACTAATTAGTCTTCTACAAGCTTCTCAAAAAACAGTATTTCGCTTTTTTAATCGTATGTAATACATCTATTAGTACAAAAAATTGAAGTTGATGGGTGCATCATTATGTATAGTATAATAATTCGTTTATAAGCACGCATTAATGTTGCAGGTTCTTACTTTCTCTTAGAGTTTATTAAGTACTGAAAAATGTAAAGAATTCCTTAACATTTTCAAACTCTTGACAAATTGAAGAGGCTTTTAATCAATAAGTGTTTTTGGTTTCATACGAGGGCGAAACTAAATCTATGCTGCATTATGAAAATTTCATTAACAGATAAGAAAAGCTTGCCAAATAAGAAGAAAAACTTATGTTTTAAAACCGTGTAAACATTGTTTCAGGCTATACAATAACAAGCTTAAGTACGATTTGCTTATCAAGGTGTTTTCTTGGGAAAATATTCTAACGTTGGTTCGGTTGAAATTTGGAGTGCAAATATTTAGTATCGCTGGCAATTAGATATACCTATATACATCAACGCGTTTACGTATACCCACCTTTTCTTTCTTATTTTATTGAAAGGTCAACTTATGCATCCATTTAGAAATTCAATATAATGTTTATCTGATAGTATTCTATTCTACAAAAAAATGGGACATTTTTACAGATCATTTTTTTATAAATTCGATTTCACGTGATTCTACAGCATAGTTGTGATACCATTAATTGAGATATTTTAAAACTAAATATATATAAAAAACAGTGTAGTAAAACGATCTGAAATTTTCTATGGAATATTATTATGTCGCAACGACTATTCGTTCAAAGTTTTAATAAAATCTATCAGAAAAACGTGTGTGTTAACGTCCCCAAGTTGCGCAATTGGCTCACCTTATATCTTTTTTGGATGCAATTTTACTGGCTGAAGGTGCAGATGAGCTGCTTATATAAACGTGACTAGTAAGCCAGCCACTTTCAACGGACGAGCAGACCACCCAATGTAGTGGGGGATACTCGCGTTGCAGTTAAGGTGAGCGGCGCGTGGTGTATCAAAATGTTTTTAGTTATCAGAGGAAAATGCTCTAAACGACATCTTATCGTGTTAATTCATTAATTGACATTAAAGTTCAATAAGATTTCTATAAGATAACTTACAACAAATTTTGTAAGATGTCTTTTGGTCTTCTAAAATTTCTTGAAAAAGTTTTACAGAAGGTGAACTTCTCAATTATCGATCTTTTTTTATTATATCTTCATATGAATTTTTTCAAACATGAATGAATTGTTATTGGGATACCAAAAAATTATTTTTTGAAACAAATCCACCTTGTTTTATCATTGAAAATGTACTTATCTGAGGCCTGTAAAATGAAAAATAAAGTGACCAAGAATGTGGACATTTCGTCTGCTTGAGTGAGCAATTACTGGGATATTCACCTTAAGGTTTCTTATTCTGGGATTGTTAAAGATGCTAAATTGCAAGAAGAGGAAGTGAAAGCACGTGGGCTGAAGAAGTTACATGGCTTCTATTTTAAGTGCTTGTTTTTGACACATCTAAATGAGCACCCGTATAACTGTCCCTTTTCAACAAAAAGTTATACGCTTTTATGCAAATATTTTGTGATAAAGTTATGGTTTGTATGTATAATGTTGTCGATTTGAATCCGAATTATGAGGAATACTGAGGTAAAAGTTTAATTTATAATTTGAGGAAATTCAATGTTCCTATTTTTGAGTAAACAGCAAGACGATCGCCGAAGCTTTGACTGCTTCTCAAACTTACCTCGTACCACTTCCACATAACTATAGATTACCAAGATTCACGACCCTGCATGAATAAATGATTGAACGAAAACCATTTGGTATGCATATATATATATTGTATCCAGTTATGTCAAAAAGGTTTTTTTAATAGCGCAAAGATCAGTGACTACAACAGTTTTTTCATGGAAGGTTCATGATATTCACACTAAAAAAATTTTTTTTCTTCAATTAATGCTTCATAACTTTTTTTTTTATATAATAGTGCTTTACGTCCGGCTCCTATAAAGGGCACTACTCTGGGCACTAAGCACTTGGGAGACGGACTTCATTTGAGTAATAGTAATGCACCGTGGCAATCCTATGATACCTGCTGCAAAAACTAATAAAAAGGGAAGAAATTTCACAATCAAAATTTGAGTCATCTACTTGTCCGATCAGGATATAATTGATTTTTGCACAGTTGGATGGATTTTTAAGGTCTTTTTACGAAGAAAAAGGTTGCTATAGGTGAGACCAGTTGCAAAAGCTCCGGCAATCCTCCTTAAGGGAACGAGAAATCATTTTTCAAGCAGTTGATTGTAGGTAAGTTCTAACGCGTCTGTATTTAACATTTATTATAAAAAACAATACTTTATTTCAACTTAGTTTCTTGGAAAAAGTAACTTGTTGCAAACTAACTTTTACTTATTTGTTAATGACAAATTTGAAAAAAAATCATTCTAATTTTTTTAACTTCTGTAGTTATTTGTCATGATAAAAATATATTTCCATCGTATTCGTATCTTGTAATTCTAATACTTGCTGTAGTATAATAACTTGCACAATTAGCTTCGAAGAACTTAAACACGTCTGCAGTATATTTCCTGCAATAATTTCCCTTAACTTATTGCAAAAAAACTCCATTGTTGCAAGTATTTTGGTACCCCTTAACTCTAGTTTCCTTGACATTGCTGTGCGTGCTTGTAATAAATGTATTCTGATCATTTTGTTCATTAGGAACGGAAAAAATTTAAAATTATTAATTAGCAGTCTCCTGATATTTTATTCCAACATTAAGTGTCATGTTATTACAAAATAATGTTGTTACATAGGTTTTATTACTACATGATTTAAAAAATCAAAAGTTAACACACATGCAATAGGTAATAAAGTTGTCCAAATTAGTTTAAGTGCTGTATTTAAAGTGCTACTTTCTTATTATAATGTTTAATTTTTAAATATAGTATATTTCACTTGGAATTATCAAAAAGAAGTTAGAATTTTCATATCGCATGTTTAAAGAAAGTGTGCGTTGGAAGATATGCAAAGGTAGAGTAGAGTTCTGACGTTACCCAAGCTGTAGAAGTTCGTGAATCAACAGTGAATGTGCTTCCTTTTGATACTTATTATATATGAATGACTTCTCACGTAGATAAAAATACAAAGAATGAAAGTCACCAAAATAAAGAAAGTTATGAAGATTTTCGTGCATTAAGGTCAGTTATACTTTAGCTACGTAGATTTATCGTTACCCAAGGGAAAAATGATTTTAACATTTTTAAATCTTCATACTTGACATTTTTTGACATTTATTTTGCAAGTTAATTTTAATCTAATGTTATTGAAATACTTGGCGGTCCAAGAATATTTATGGTATAAAACAGATTCGATAGTCCACGTATATTTAAGCCAACAGTCACTTTATAAATATTTAAACTTCTACACGCCCTTTTCACTACCTATTTTCTATTTATTTTTTAATTACAAAAAAATGTAGACAATATCCTAGAAATGATGAAAAATTTGGACTGCAAATGCAAGCCCAGAAATAAGAATAATAGAATATTAAGAAATACAGCTGAATCAAGTTGAAAAAACAAAAAAACCTGAAGAAATTTAGTAATAGTATAATCTCAAATCTTTGGATCATGACAAATAACTACAGAAGCTGAAAAAATTAGAAAATTCTTTTTTAAGATTTGTTCTTAACAACTTCCTGAACGCATTTTACAGTAAGTTATTTTTCCAACTTTGGGCGTTTTTCTCAACTTTTGAATTTTTACTGCACTCTCAGTAGAAAAAATAGAGTTCGCACCTGGTATGCATTACTATTTTCTTTTTAAAGAAACTAGTACAAATTAAAATGAAATATTTTTTTCCATACGAAATATTCTACACAGACAGGTAAAAGCTAATTTGCAATCAACTATTAGGGAGGTTGACTACCTTAAGCAATTGACAGTCAGTTTTTAACTAAAATTTGTGCAGAGCTTCAAAAAAATGTAAAATAAATTTTTTGCAAAGTTGCAACATCTCTGGGTGCTTATGAAATAAGGAATTGATGCAACAATTTTCGAAATTTTACGTGCATTCTTATGGGAGATCGTCAAAAGCGACTCTTATAATGAAAAATTTTAATACAATTAACAGTCCGATTTGGACGAAACTGTAGATGATAGTAAATTAACATCTGACTTTTTATTATGTAAAACAATCACGTCGATAAGGTCCTTATGAAAATAGTTATTAATGAATAATCTGGAGTGTAAATACAACTCAATATTAAATTACGGGACATGCGCACGCATTTCTAACCTACAGAAGGCACAAAAGTCAGACCTCTCTGTCGCACCCCCCTCCAAATGTAGTCAACCTCCTTAAAAAAAATGATTTTTTTGCACCCATTGATGAGGATTGCTGGGACTTTCACAACCGGTTTTAACTGGCAAACTTTTTTTCCGCGAAAAGGCCTCCAAAATCTATACAACTGTGCAAGAATCATCAATATCTTGAGGAGCCAAGTAAATGACTTACACTTGTATTGCACAATCATTCCTCTCTCGTTTTTGCAGCTGGCCTCATGGGGTTGTCAAGGTGCACTAGTATTACCCGTATGAATATATAATGGATACTTGTTAGAAAAAGACGTCAAAGAAAAAGCTAAACTTCAACCAATTTTGCTCTGTTTAACAAAATAAAATGTGTCTTGGGAAGGGACATTCTATTTAAGAGCTATGAACAGGTTGATGCCTCTTGGAGATGATTTTGTCACAGCAGCAAATGTTCTTATACAATTTTTAATAATTTTTAAAGTTAACTTTCCCAAATCTCGAAAAGTTTTTTACAACTTCTGTTTAAGTGTTCTTGAAATCCCACTTAGTGATGAAAATGTAAAGATTTTCAAAGAAAAACTTGCTACAATTGAATTAGAAAGTTAAGTGATCCAAAGTAACGTTTTTTGTGTTTGTAATTTAATTTTAATGTTTCTAATAAAAACGAATTTTCACAAAGAATATTACGATTTTTCATTTAATTATCATTTTTCGAAAAAACATTTAGCAAACGTAAGTAAAAAAAATATGAAGATTTTGTTGTATTAATATCATTTAAATTCAAATACTGCTCAGTTATACATAAACACATCTACATACACACGCATCCGCATTGTAATAATCAGCGTTTTTTTTCTGTTTTACATACATATATGCATAGATTGATTGAAAAAAGATGCAAAGCAGGTATTGTATTCTTTGAAAAGACAAAATGAAACATTTTTTACTTTTCAGAAATATAAATTATATCATTTATACTTTTGTAAAGAATAGATGTAATAGAGAACTTTTGGAAAGTAGAAAATATTCATTTTTACTTTTCAAAAGTAGAAATAACAAAATTTTTTACTTTTAAAAGAAGAAAATACGATATTTCTACTTTTAAAAAGTAGAGTTTTTGATATTATTCTTTTAAAAGATCAAATTTCATGTTTTATGCTTTCAAAAGCTTGAATTGCACGTATTCTACTTTTGAGCGTTCATTTTCCTACTTTTGGTTAAGAGTGTTGCGTTACGACCAAATTTTATCAATTCCCGTAAGAGCCAAAGATTTTTACGACCAAATCCTAGACTAAGTATATTTTACTTGTAATTTTATTTGGTAAGAAGTTATAGGAAATCGCTTGGAAAAATAAATGAAGTGAATATAGCAAGTATCGATTAATTTTTTTTATTAAGGGCAGGAGCACTTTGCATCCTTCGGTCTAACATGGCGCCCGCAAGTGCAAAGTGATTTGTGTTTGTAAGGAGCGACTTTGGACCATTATAAAGAAAAATGACGTTCAGATCTTGGGCACAAACATGCAAAAACCTCGCCTTCTAAGCAAAATTTTTTTACTTTGCACACATGGTACGAAGACTACTATCATAAGTATCTTCAAACGCATGATCAACAAAAAAGTAACAGGTACATGAAGCTTGAAAATTTAAAAAATTGAGATTTACTTTCAAATAATGCATTAAATTTGTCAGGAAGACGTTGCACAAATCACTCTGAAACTTTAGAAATCTGTTTTTATATAATAACTCAAACCATCTTGAATCTTTTAAATATTTTTTATAGGCCGCTATCTAAAGTTGATAAATGTTAAAGTTATGTTTTGTAGTAAATGTTTTTGTAAGAGTTATCCTTAGTTGACTTTTTTACATAAATAGAAAATTTGTAAAAATGTAGAGATATCGTAAAATAGTGTATTAAGGTGGCTCCAGCGCCTAGTGCCGTATCAAAATGGGGAGACTAAAAATTAATCATTATTTTTTTTAAAATATGGTATAAAATTATCGTAGAGACTGTTGTAAGCCATATTCTACATTTTATCTGTTACTTTAGTGAGTTAATATTAAAAAACAAAAAAGTTTTATGGTGCCCTAATTGATGAACTGTTACGGTACGCTCTTAAGTTCAAGAGTAGTTATACCTATATATTTGTACTCTGCAGAATGCAGACAGCTGAGAGCTGACTTGCACTCGCAACTGTATACTTAGTCTCCGATTATTTAAAGATTTTGTTCGATAACAAGACACTTTTCTCATGTCATCGAAAACTGCGTAATAATATATACAAGATAGTATGTTTTTTACACCTTACGGGTTATTTATATAAGTGCAGCAGAAGGTTCTATATCGCGTAAGCTTGCATTTCCTATCTAACCCGTCTTAAAACTACGATTTTGTAAGCATGATTTCTTACAATTTTCATCGTCAACCTTAATTTTTTTTTATACGAATAGAAAGATGGGAATTCAACGAATATAATTCAATTTTATTAACCTCGGTTGGGTTATTTATAATTTTAACATTGAGGCCACTGGAGCCACCTTAATTCATTAATGGTAGCTTTTAGATTTAGTCAGCGAAATTTCTAGACACATTTTGGTGCATTAAAATAAAAATCAATATAGAACATAAACAAAATATCGAGGTTGTGGGCTTCATCACAGGGTCATTGTTACTCACTGTCATTCTTTGTGACCAATTGTTATGTGATCTTGGACCATACCTTACAGAAACTGACGAAGGTAAGCAAGTTAAATAGTTCTGTTACGTCACTTACTAAATCAGTATTCTAGGTGATGTATTCTAACTATATCTTTTGAATTTTTCATGTTTTTATATGAATTTTTACAGTACGCACTATTGTCACCTAATAAATAAATGCTGTAAATTATTTGAAGAAGTATTAGCCAAGCGCACAAATTTAAAAACTATTAAATCAATTCGTTAATTAAGTTGAGTTTAAAAACCAAGTGTTATAACAATCTCTTGCTTTTTGTGGTATCTACAGTTGTTAATGTTTGTATATGATTCTGAATACTTATTTTTATAATTTTTTTTATATTCCGTTGAAAATTATTATTTTTTGTTGAACTTCCAAATACCTATACAACTGATAAAATTGAGTTAAATGATACGAATAGTTAATACTTTCGATTTTATAAGGTATTTAGTTTACTTTGAAAAAAAATATTATGTTGACAACCTAGCGATCCCTTTGTGAGCTATATCATTCCTGAATTGTTTGCCATCAAATTGAATATGACGAGCAGCTGATGTAGCTTTTGCTGCTGCTTGTGCCAATGAAGAATTGAGGGCAACAGCAATTAATACTCTACCACCTGAAATTTAGTGTTATGTTGAACACTTTATATTGTATGAAACCTTACAACATTAAAACTAACCATTTGTTATAAGTTCTCCAGAGGCAGATACACTAGTCCCACTATGAAAAATAAAATGATTGCTTTTAGAACTTATTTCTTCGACTTTCTGAATAACTTGGCCTTTGGATGATGATTCAGGATAGCCACGTGAAGCCATAATTACTCCAACTGAGAAGAAATCCTTTTTCCATGAAACGAGATCCTGATTTAATGTTCCCTCACAGCAGGCTTTCATAATAAGAAATAAGTCTGATTCTAATAACGGTAAGATAACTTGTGTTTCAGGATCACCAAACCTGCAATTAAATTCTAACACTTTCGGCCCATCTTTAGTAAGCATTATGCCTGCGTATAAGACTCCAGTGAACTGTATGTTTTCTTCCCTAAGACCATCAATAGCTTTTTGTAAAACTTGATTTTCGATAGTTTTATATTCTTCGGGTGCTAAAAGTGGGCAAGGACAGTAAGCTCCCATCCCACCTGTGTTCGGACCGTTATCACCATCAAAAATTCTTTTATGATCTTGTGCTGGTGCCATATCAACTATTGTTTTACCTGTAACGGGTTTTAAAGTCAAAGATTATTAAATGTATTCACTATGATTACAAGGAATAAATTGATGGAATCATTAAACATGATCTGCTAATTTTTTTTAATCATTGAGTACATTTGATTTTTGGCTCAAATTAAGATATTCAGAATAAGTGAACTTAATTAGCATAAGGCAAATTCCGTGTTAAATCAGATAGTTGAAAATTTTTTTTCTTCGAAATCTATGTCAACCGATACAGGACAATCTGTCTATTTCGAGCCTCATATTAACTTTTAACCTCCGAGATCGAGTATTCAAAAATATGTTAAAAATCGGAAAGGTTCCGTAGAATTCAATGCACTAAAAATTAAATAACTGACGTTATAAAAGCTCATTCAAAATAAAGGACCAAGTTGGCGAAAAACCATTTTTTTGTATAAAAAAAAAACTTAATTTTGAAAAAAGTTTTGAGAAAAATTTGAGATGTATTAATTACAGATAAATTGAGCCCAGTAAGATTTCAAAGTATTAACGAACAAATTACTTATCTCAAAGAAACCATTAAAAACCGCGTTTTTTAAAGTTCACGTATCTTGGTTAAAAATAAATTTATTGAAAGTGTAGCTCTTAGCTTAATGAAGAGCATTTTTTTTTTAATTTCGGAAACATGAGAAAGTTTTGCAAAAACCGATTTTTCTAAAAAATTACCATTTTTTGAAACCTAAATAGCTCTTACACCTTTTGGTTTTTCCAAGCGATCCAGGGCTTAAATTTTTTTCCCAACGTTGCTCTTACATTTGTAAGTATTACGTGTTTTTCGAATTGTCAGGTAATGAATCGGTCGAAAAATCAGATTTTTTATTGTCAATTGAAACAGTTGTTTTTTCGGTAAAAATATTTTTTCTATCAATCGTCGCTAATACTATTTGATAGCTGATATTATAGGACAACACCAAAAAATCGGTTTTTGATAAAACTTTTTTAATTTTCAAAATTTTTAGAAATTCTCTGTTTTTCAAGCCAAGAGCTACACTTTTACTAGAATCGGTTGAAAAATATAAATTTTTCTCAGAGATACGAACATTTCAAGAAAACGCGATTTTTAACGCTCATTTCTGTAATAAGTAAGTTTTTCCTTAATACTTTGAGGTACAACTTGGCTAGATCAACTCATAGTTAATATTCCTGCAACTTTTGTACGAAATCTTTTTGAATACAAGGCTTTTAAGCAGTTGCACTTTGAGCCCATTGTAAGAAAGTTATTGTTGACAGTGTGAGATAAAGTGGAGTAACCTATATTTAACAGTATTCACTAATGTCTAAGGAACTAAAGTATTTTGTAATAAATATATAATAAATAATACTGTTTAGTATTATTTATTTAATAACATACTAACTCAAACCATCTTGAATCTTTTAAATATTTTTTATAGGCNATTATATGTAACTTTTAATCTCATTACAATCTAAGCATTTATAGCCCAGATGGCTAGAGCAGGAGAGTGAATTTTAGCTTTGCGGCTCTGGATTCTAATCTCACATGGACCAAATTTTTTTATTTTTTTATTTTTTTTAACATTACTTTAAATAATTTATACTTTTTTTTTTCTATTACTTACGTATTTTGTTTTACCAGTAACTAAACACAACCCGAAACGCTTACTGGTCACTTTAATAATGATTATAATAAATAAAATAACACATACGCCAATTACCATTTAACTCGAAGCGCTTACTGGTCACTTTAATAATGATTATAATAAATAAAATAACACATACGCCAATTACCATTTAACTCGAAGCGCTTACTAGCTGTTTAATATATTTACAAAATAAATTAAAAAACACTAGTGCCCATTACTACACAACCTAAAACGCTGAACCCATAACTTACATAACTCAACAGAATTTTAAACATAGTAAACGAATAAAACCTTAAGCTATTCAACCCAGCAACGCAAAACGCTTACTGGCCACTTTAAAGTTATTTGCTTTATAAATAATAACAAAAGCGCTAATCACTACACAACGCAGGGCGCTTACTGATCGCTTTGTTAATTGATATAATGAATAATATCACACATGTGCCAAAAACCACACAACCCGGGGCGCTTACTGGCTGTTTGGTTTATTAATTAAATAAATAAAATAACAAAAGCCCCAATCACAACACAACCCAGGGCACTAACAGGTCACTTTGTTGATGTTTATAATAAATAAAATAACACATGCACCAATCACCATTCAACTCAAAGCACTTACTGGCCACTTTGTTAATTAATATAATAAATAAAAAACCACATCCGCCAATCACCAAACAACCCAGGGCACTTACTGGCTGCCTCGTTAATTAATATAAAAATCAAAATAATACATGTGCTAATCACTACTAAACCCTAGTCCTTACTGGCCGTTTGGTCTCTTATTTTAATAAATAAAATAACACATGTGCCAATAACTACATAAACCGGAGCGCTAACTAGCAGTTCAGTTTATTAATCAAGTAAATAAGATAACACATGTTCCAATCCCCATTAAACATGGAGCACTCACTGGCCATTTGGTTAATCATTAAAGTTATTAAAATAACACATGTGCTTTAATCACCATTTAACTCGGAGCGCTTACTGGCCGCTTTTTTAATTAATATAATAAATAAGATACCACAAATGCCAATCACCACAAAACCTGGGGGCTTACTGGCCGCTTTTTTAATTAATATAATAAATAAGATACCACAAATGCCAATCACCACAAAACCTGGGGCTTAACTGGCTGCTTCGTTAATAAATATAATAATTAAAATAATACATGTGCCAATTACTACCAGACCCTGAGTCCTTACTAGCCGTTTTGTCTATAAATTAAGTAAATAAAATAACACATGTGCCAATCACTACACAACATAGAGTGCTTACTAGCAGTTCGGTTCATTCATTAAGTAAATAAACAATACATGTGCCAATTACCATTAAATCTCGCGCTGACTGGCCGTTTAGTTTATTAATTAAGTGAATAAAATCACACATGTGCCAATCACCATCAAACCCGGAGCACTTACTGGCCGGTTGGTTTATTAATTAAAGCAATGAAATAACTCAAGCTCTAATCACCACAAAACCAAAGGCGCTAACTGGCTAATTCGTTAATTAATATAATAAATAAAATAACANTGTAAGAAAATTTTAGAACTCTGTTGAAAAACGTAAAGAAGTAAATATTTTCATCTAGGAAAGAAAAACAAATAGTCTCAGATCACATTCTGCATCAGCCCTCTCAAACTAAAGTACTTTTTTGCTCTAGGGTGCAAAGTAACTGTCTGGAAGCAAAATATCACTTTTTAGTCTTGGTCAGAAAAATAATCAAAGTACGCGATTTGAGTACAAATTTCGACAACTACGCCTGCTCAAGTTTTTACTTTGTTACCAAGTGACGTAACGTGATTTCCTACTTTGTTTGTTTTTGTTATCTTTAGATGTTTATTGCTCTCTCAGTAGGAATAACTTTCGTACATTTGGTGCCTATCCAATTGATGCAAGCACAATGAGTCCCTCGAATCTTGTGCTTGCTCTGGTGACATGAGCTACCAGATACGAAGTAGTAGCTTTCATACCTGATGGCGCATGTTACCAGAGCTCGCACAGCAAAGCAGGGCCCACAGGACTCCTTGTACTTTCCCGGGTTGGATGCGCACCAGGTGTGAGCTCTATTTTTCTTATTGAGGATTCAGTTGTCTAAACTTAAAAAAAGATAAATGCTAAAAGTAAAAAAAAAAATTGTTTCCTGTTGAGGGACAGCCAATATCCAACGGCAAAATAAATCTCAAAGTACAAAAAAATGTATTTATTCTTTATTCTTCACAAATTTAACTTTAAGATGGCATAGAAACATAAAAGCATACATAAAAGACATGAGGCAAGTTTATTTCAGAGAATGAAATGAATTAAGTTAAAAATTGATGATCCTGTCACCCAGAAAACTTTTTTAAATGTCATATGAGTTCTATATTCTCAATAAGTTGTCAATTAGGTAGCAGTTGCATAAATACCAACATTTTTATGTTGAGAATCTATGTTATCCTAGAATTGAGAATAATGTATTGTCAAGAAATCTTACCATCCGTAAATGCTAATACAGAAACTTCTTCTCCCTCTAGTAATTCTTCAATGACAACAGTATCTCCAGCAGAACCAAATTTTTTGTTACATAACATTTCATCGATAGCTTTAGATGCTTCCTGAACATCTTTAGCTACTACGACACCTTTTCCCGCTGCCAAACCAGAAGCTTTGACAACTAAGGCACGAAAAGACGCCCTGTAAAAACAAAGTGTCCATTGACTTTCTGTAGCATATAAATTTAATAAATAAAAGATAATTACGTTTTAACAAAGTTTTGGGCTTCTTTATTACTCGTAAATGCTTTCCATTTTGCTGTCGGAATATTATGACGGTCCATGAAAGCCTTTGCCCAATCTTTGTCAGCTTCGATCCTGGAAGCATCTTTTTTTGGTCCAAAACATGAAATTCCCATATTTTCTAGTTCATCAGCAAGCCCTTGTGCTAAATATTCTTCAGGTCCAACAGCTACCATACTAACATAATTTTTTTTGCACCATTCTCCAACGACCTACACAAATTTGAAATATGTTGTAATAATAATAGAGTACTGTATTTCATAATAACTATTCGTTATACAATTATTCATCAATTTCAGTTTTTGATAAGGAAAATTAAGACTATTTAAAATATGAAATTATATTATTTAGTTAATATTTATCTACTTTCTTACCATAGACACAAAATGAAATTGCCATTTCGCGCCCTCGGGCCACACTTTGTGTCCTTGTTATCACTTTGGACCTACGGGCAAAAAAGTTTCTTGCGCCCTCCGGATACCTCCGTATACCTCCGTATCCCCAAAGTACTTTTCTACCCTAAGGCCCACAATGATTAATTAGGTGCAAAGTGTCGCTACGGGCGCAAAATTGCACTTTGCGCCCTCGGTAAGAAAAACATTATCCGCGACTCGGGCACCAACATACCACAACCACACCCTTCGGCCGCTCATGTTTGTACTATATGTGCCCTACTGTATCGTAATGTACCATAATTTATTTAAGTATGTAATTTTTCAGTTTTTTTTCTTTATTATTCAACTGTTCTAGATGACTTTTAAAATCAAATTATGAAACAGTTGAGATTGGCTAGAATAGAGGGCCTACCCGAATTCGTCCCCATCGTAAGTGCATCATTTTATCACTCACTAAGTTCGTTCCTGAGTCATAAGAGTGTTTTCTTATCACTTGCCGAATTCGTTCCCGGGTCATTGGAGTGTTTTCTTATCTATTACCAAATTATCTAAAACCAATGGAATTTGGTGTAACTGGAAAAGGCAGAACTTTGCTGATTCTATACGGGTATTCGTACACATTTCAAAAATTATTATGTTTGATAAAATGATAAAATATAAACAAGAAGAAACCGAAATTTCTAAAATAAACTGCCAGTCCGAAGCCTGAAAATCAGTGTAAATCTTCGGACTTACAATGAAAAGTGCGACGGAAAAAATATGATTATAACGGGGACGAATTCGGTAAAAGGGACAAAAGAAAGCTTTAATGACCCGGGGACGAATTTGGTGAGTATTAAAAAATACTCGTATGACCCGAGGACGAATTTGATAAGTGATAAGAAAATACTCTAACGACTCAGGGACGAATTCAACCATTTTTATGAGTTTGGGGACGAACTCGGCAATCCCGAGAACAGGCATCCATCGCAAAACTTTGAAGTGCACAAATCATACGTATAAGGGAATTTATACTTGTTATAAAAAATATGCAAGACGACAAACTTTTCATTAAAGGTTATAAAATTATTAAACCCAAACCAATAAATCATTTTGTTGCTAGAAACAATAAGTATCTTTAATTTATAGCTATTTAGTGAAAATTTATCTTTTTTATGTCTTTGTTAAAGGCTGAAATATATTAAAAGTAGATTTTTATTTTTTTTGTGTAAATAGTTAACCATAACTTAGTAAAATTAAAATGAGTAGTATAACAAATATTAGCTTAAGAACGTATACCGAACTTATTTTTTAAGTTCATCCTGTATCATGTTTAAAGAAAATTTTGAGAACTTAGAAGAGTAACATAATGCATTTCTTAAGTTATAAAATATACCTTAAGTTAATAAGTAGCATTTCGATATTAATCGTGATTGTTGTTTTTTGTTTGTTTTAAAATGTGTATGTAACTGAAACCAAATAATTAATTTCTAAAAATAAAAATGCAGTGATCATTCATGTAACATGTATATCGGTAAAGTAAACAAGACATGGCTCGTATGCCTGATTACTGATAAAGTCATGCAAGTGCTCATAGATTACTTTCTGGATGAGATACATATACATTTTTTGCATTCACACTAAATAATTGAATAATTTATTCTATATTTCATAAATACCTTATTATTCTTAACATCCAATGTCACCACAGTAACCTTTCTCTCCTTTGCTATGCCAACATTTCCAGGTGCTACGTACACGTGTTCTATCTATAATCATGTGTTAATTTCTTAAATTATATATAAATATANCAAACGCGCTTATTACTATTTCCCCGGAGTGGTTACTGACCGTTTGGTTTATCAATTAAACCAATAACCGCCAATCACCACACAACCCAGGGCCCTAACTGGCTGGTTGGTTTATTAATATAATAAATAAAACTACACATGTGCCGATTACTTTACAACCCAAAGGGCTTACTGGCTGTTTGGTTGGTTAATTGAATAAACAAAATAACCCAAGCCCCAATCTCTACACAACCCGAAGAGCTTACTGGTCACTTCGTTATTTAATATACTCAATAAAGTTACACATGCGCCGATCGCAAATAAACCTGCAGCGCTTACTAGCCCTTTTGTTTATTAATATAATAAATAAAATAATACATGTTTTAATATTCACACAACACGGTGCACTTACTGGCCAGTTGGTGAATTAATTGAATAAATGAAATGACTCAAGTGCCAACAGAGATAAGTAGGGAGATTGCCAGTGCCTATGTTAAAGAGTGTGCTGTTGTTTCGGTGCTGATTAGAGCGCCAATCCATTGTGGCCAGCAGAGGAACCATGCACACGTTTTCTATTGCCTGGCAGCTTGTTGGCTCGGCTCGTGGGAAGAGGTAAGGGGAGATGAGTGAGGGAGACATGAGGATCTAAATGTGTGTGCATCGGTGATGGAGAGAGGAGAAGCTAAACCTATATGTATATGCAAACAACGGGCTATATATCTATAGCTATAGTTGTACACTGCTCATATACATTATGGAAAAGAGCTGCACGTAATACTTTTTTCGCTTTTCCTCCCTGAAAGAAAGATAAGCTTTTTTAATGCAGTTGATCATTCGTTCAACTATATAAACAAAAACATAATTGTCAGGTTATTAACAATTTTTTCTTCTTTTTTCAAAAAATGACAAGCTCAACTCAATTAGTATATTATTTTTCTTTATTAATAAACAACCGCCTCTATACCATTAATCCAGTGCGCTTAATTGTTCTTCATTTTTATGATAAGTAAAATTATTGAATAATAAATAAAGGCATTCACCACAACGACACAGTACGCTCAAATATCTTTTGTACTAAGTAATATTACTTACTAATATACTGAGCACCTTTACCTGAATGCCCTATTGCACTGATATCTTTAATTGTTAATTTATATTTTTTTACCATTAATACCTAGCTTAACGGCAATAATACGATAAAGCTTAAACGAAATCTCAAGCTTCGAAACTTTACGATAATTATATGTAACTTTTAATCTCATTACAATCTAAGCATTTATAGCCCAGATGGCTAGAGCAGGAGAGTGAATTTTAGCTTTGCGGCTCTGGATTCTAATCTCACATGGACCAAATTTTTTTATTTTTTTATTTTTTTTAACATTACTTTAAATAATTTATACTTTTTNCTTCAGGAAAATTAAAAAAATTTTAATGAATATGTTTTTCTGTATGTTATTTTCATACGAATCTCTTAGTTATAAATACTAAATTGAAGGGGTAAAAATCTGTCCACCCAAGAGCGAGATTTCCAACTCGGGTCAGGACGGACAGTCAACACTACTGAAAATATTAAGTGTAGGTTCCATAGCTGGTAGGCTGGCCAAATTTTATGATAATTGGGAGAAAACCACGGCTGATAGCTTTATATTATTTTGTGTTAGTGGTCAGAAATTTTATTTCGCAAGAGAAAACTCTTTCCTCCCGTTTGTAAAGTGTTAGGAATAGATCTAATGTTCCAAAATAACTGTACCACATAAATGTAAATTCACCTTAAAAATGACTAAATTTTGTAACTCAAAATAATGTTAATCTGCGAATGTATATTATTTTTGTATACTGATTTATTCAATAAAATGATTGAAAATATTTTGAATAAGAGTACTTATACATCCTTACGAGTTGACATTACACTTAGCTCTGAACATCTACAACGTGATCTCGAGAACGAGGTAAGAGAAGTATAATTCAAGATAAAACGAGCCAACTTGTAATGAAGTTTGATTGCAATTACCCATTATAGAACTTCTATGAACTTTTCTGCTCCAACTCTATCGATAGTTGTGAGATGGGACGTGACCTAATGCAATAAAATAGTACTTTACAAAAGTTTATGAAATGCAGGTGTGATAGAATTTAACACACATCAGTGGGAAGTGTGGCTATCAATAAATACAAAGTGAGCATCCATGTAGCACTTACGTACAAATATATTCACTACGTGAGTTTGTTTGGAGAAGATAAGAACATCGATCGAAACGCCCATGGTGGTGAAAATATTGTTAGCTCTCGGAACAGTGAAGCCTAAATTCTATGTACGATTAACTTTTTTCTTCTGGATCTTAAAACTTAATTGGCACTAGTTTGACCTGTTACACGTGCAAAAGTTGTAAATTAGGAAATAAGGAATCCATATTCCTTTTTATTTCACAAAAATGTTTGCAATCCCTGTTGCTTCGGTCAAATAAAAACCAATAAAAACTTCATCGATCTTACAATAGGATTTTTCTATTGGTTTTATATCGGTATTTGCACCCGTAGATCCAGATGAAATCTGTAATGGTCAAAAATGATTTTCATTGTATCCAGGACATCATTGAAGAAAAATAATCAAACAAATTTATGTCCTATCATCCTGATGGTAATACCAAAACGGGGGGACTAAAGTATTTTTTACAAAATTCTAATAAAAATTAATAACTAACTTTTCTTGTAATTTACATACAAAATATTGTAATCCCCCCATTTTGGGGTTGCAATCCGGATGGTAGAACATAAATTAGAAAATTTATTTTTGTTTAATCATCTCCTACTTACAATAAATGATATAGAAAATCTATTTTTGACCATTTCAGATTTTATTTGGATTTACGGGTACAAATACCGATAAGCAACCAATGAAAAAATCATTGTAAAATTTCATTGGTTTTTATCAGACCGCCACAACAGGGATAATAGTAATGTTATAAGTGATTATAACATACTTAGTAAAACCAGTAAAATAAAACGTTGCATTCTCTTTGTCATCTGCTGCGCAAGCACTTGGCCAGTAAGCGCTCCGGGTTGTGTGGTGATTAGCGCTTGTGTTATTTTATTTATTTAATTAATAAACAAAGTGGCCAGTAAGCACTCTGGGTTGTATGGGGATTGGCGCTTTTATTATTTTNCAAGTTTGTTAATTTTGAATATGAATTGAGAATGAAATTCTTAAATGATATATCAAACCCGTAATGTAATGGGCAATCACAGAAGTTGCACATTAAGATTCAATACATTCTTAATTTTACAAACGTTTCTGAAACTTGGCATACGAGATTCTGACTTTCCGATTACATTACATGTTTGTAAATCGTTATTCAGAAATTCGGTCGTCAATAGTTGTAATATTAATAGAATTTCTAACAGTGTGAACGAATCTGAAGCAAATCAGTCCTTTTTCATCAACAAACTGCAATGTACAAAAATTCAGGCACTTTTCTATTACTTTTCATAACTTGTGAACTTCTTTAATGCTTCCTAACTTTTCAATCAGGTTTTTATAACTACGTTACTTTTCAATATAAAAAATTAGATAAATATAAATTTTCTCGTGCACAGAAGTGTTAATGTGAATTCTGGAAGTAACGAAGAAGCAATATTGAGCCCAAATTTAGGTTAATTCATTGAGAATTCAAAGAAAAAAAATAGAAACACGTATTCTGTACCCTGTATCTCTTACGTGATATCATATTTCCCGTATTCTCTTAGAATATTTCAGTATCAAAAAAAAATTCCATAATGTTTAGAAATCAGTAAGGTTTTCCTACGGTATACACTACTTTAACAAGAAACAATTGTGTAGTAATTGGCACTAGTGTTATTTTATTTATTTAATTAATAAACGAATTGGCCAGTAAGCGCTTCGGGTTGTAAAGTTATTGGCACATGCCTTATTTTATTCATTATATTAATTAACAGAGCAGCTAGTAAGATCTTTGGGTTGTGTGGTAAATGTCGCTCATATTTTTTTATTTATTAAATTAACCAACAAAACGGCCACTAAGCATATTAATTATCGGAGTAGCTAGTAAGATCTTTGGGTTGTGTGGTAAATGGCGTTTATGTTTTTTTATTTATTAAATTAAGCAACAAAACGGCCAGTAAGCCCTCTAGGTTGTCTGGTGATTAGCACTTTTATAATTTTATTTTTAATATTTATTAACAGAGCAGCCAGTAAGCGCCCCAAGTTGGATGGTAATTGGCGATTGTGTTATTTATTTATTATATTACTCTACAGAGCGGCTAGTAAGCGCTTTGGCTTGTTAACCGATTGGCACCTGTGTTATTTCATGTTTTTAATTAATATACGAATCGGCCAGTTAGAGCTTTAGGTTGTGAAGTGATCGGCACATGTGTTATTTTATTTATTTAAATCATGGACCTTACGGCCAGTAAGGACTCCGGGTTGAGAAGTGATCGGCACATGTGTTATTTTATTTATTTAAATCATGGACCTTACGGCCAGTAAGGACTCCGGGTTGAGTAGTGATTGGCCCATGTATTATTTTAATTTTTATATTAATCAACGAAGGAGCTAGTAAGCACTCCGAGTTAAATTTATTTATTTGACAAACTAATTGGCCAGTAAGCGCTTCGAGTTAAATGGTAATTGGCGCATGTAGTATTATATTTATCATAATCATTAACTAAGCAACCTGTTAGCACCCCGTGTTTTGTGGTGATTCGGGCTTTTGTGATTTTATTTAATTAATTAATATACCAAACGGCCAGTAAGCGCCCCGGCATGTGTGGTGTTTGGTGCTGTGTTTTTTTATATACTTAATTAATAAGCCGACTGGCCAGTCATCGCACCGTGTTAAGTGGTTATTGGCACATGTGTCATGTATTATTATGTATTATTTATTATATCAATTTACAAAGCGACCAGTAAGCGCCCTAGGTTGTGTGGTGATAAGCGCTTTTGTTATTATTCATAACAATAAATTTTATAGTGGCCCGTAAACGTTTGTCGTTGCTGGGTCAAATAGCACTGGTTTAATAATTTGGGGTTTATTTATTTTTTATGTTAGAAATTCTGTTGAGATATGTTAATTATAGGATAAGCGGTTTGAGTTGTACAGTAATTGGCACTAGTATTATTTTATTTATTTAATTACTATACCAAACAACTAGTAAGTGCTCCGGGTTCTGAAGTTATTGGTACATCCGTTATTTTATTCATTATATTAATTATCGGAGTAGCCAGTAAGATCTTTGGGTTGTGTGGTAAATGTCGCTCATATTTTTTTATTTATTAAATTAACCAACAAAACGGCCACTAAGCCCTCTAGGTTGTCTGGTGATTAGCACTTTTATAATTTTATTTTTAATATTTATTAACAGAGCAGCCAGTAAGCGCCCCAAGTTGGATGGTAATTGGCGATTGTGTTATTTATTTATTATATTA